>SNQJ01S0015309.1:42634-72453 GCA_010110895.2 Picea sitchensis | reverse complement strand
TATTCAAATCATGAGAATTATTGGTCAGTTGCGACTAATACTCATGAATATGGGTCATAGATTAATGACTTACACTACGCAATTAATCCCGAAAATAATATCTAATATCTTGCACTGCGGAAGCCCTTATATGCTTATTCATATAATATGTTTTTTAAGTGAATATTATTAATTTAGATTTTTTTTTTTTTATAAATTTGTGAAATTTTTTAAATTAAGGTATTTCTATTTTATTTTGTAGATTATATCCTTGATAAATTAATAAGTGCTGATTATGACACTTAACTAATAAAAATATCAAGTAAAATATATAACATAAATAAGAGTGTAAAGATTAATCTCAAAATTTACAACATAAAATTCTAAACAAGTAACCACTTAAACTAATTTATTATACTAATTTAATTTCATTTTTATAAACTCATAAATAATTGAAAAAAGGTGCAGTGTAAATGTTTTATTTTATTTATTTATTTTTCCATCAATTTTAATTAAAATTTGATGAAAAATTATTAAAACTAGAAAATTTGATATCCATACAATTTTTAAAATGCTAAATACATTTATACATTAAAAAAACATTTTAAATAACGTAAATTTTTGATTTAACCCATATTAATCACCAATTTTTAGATAAAACATTACCAAAACTTAATTAAACAACACTCCAAAGAAAAAAAAAGTGATCTCGATGTAAATCGCAAGTCATCAAAATCCACCCATGTTTGCCTTCAAAATTTAGATCATTTAATGATTTAGTTTTAGAAGAGTTCTACCGCAACCAAGCCCGATTCAGTATTCAACTTAATTTAAAACAAACTAATTCAATACACAACTCCACGTGCAACTCTGTAAGTTGACCCATATCCACAACCTATATTGAGTGGATGTCCCGTAAAATGTCTATCGCTGAAAGTCCATATTGAAGCCATAATAGCAATGGCTCTCCATAATTGTTTTGGTTAGTAAACAAAACGTTTCTTTGAAAAACCCAAATCCATGGCGGAACACACAAGTGGAGAACCTTCATATCCATCTTTTGAACCATCTGCCACACATGCACCCACCAACTCCTCCGAACTAGGTAGCCATGAACACTTCGCATATACCAACAGAAGGAACCACAAACCCAATGGTGGTATTCCTCATACCCACTACAAAATACCAGCCGAAGATGACGATACAGGAAATGGGCCATGGAGATCACCTTATGCCCAAGACAACGAGAATGTCCTAGGACTTCGTTTGGTCGATGCACTGGCTGGGGCACTGGCTTCAGTATGGAGAGCTTCCCAGACAGTTCTTCGTCTGGATTTCTGTAGGTCGGTTGGTAGGGAAAGCCCAAGTTTGGGGGGTAGACAAAGAAGAGGGCAGTTTTCTACCAGCTCTCGGTCACATGGGGATTCAAGAAACAATGAACGGGAAGCAGAAAGGCCAACCAGTAGATGGGTTCAAGGAATTGAGGGTGCTGGTGTTCGAATGAAACTCATGCAGGTGTCCCATCTCTTAACTGTATCTTGTGTTGTTGATTACACTGTGATTGCAATGTTCAATTATCTTTTTGTTGTTGTTGTTGTATTTGATTGTGTATAATGCTGCATTGAATTGGATTCTGCATTGGGTGCATTGAATATGGGCGCTAGCCCGGCCCATCTGACTGGGTTCTGATATGAGCCTCAGGGTTGTGAAGCTCGAGGATGCATATCTCGAGTTCACACAAATGATTAAAAATAAAAATATTGGAACTCGAAATATGTAATTGCAACCTTGATGTGCATATCAGACCTGGATTTAGATGGTTCTGGGCTTGTATATATAAATAGTGTGATCGTCCGTATGTGCATACCGATGTTTATTATATGCATATTGTGTCCATTGGGTGGGTGGGTGAATGAGATAGGGTAAGCAAACCAATTAAAAAAAGGTAAAAACCTGCTTCAATCAAGAGCAAATGTTTTTCAGTATGAATGAAAGGATGGCAGTAATGAGAGAAATTAAGTGGATATTCTTCGATTCCAGATATGGTACTTTCCTAACGAGGAAACTGGAGAACCAAGTCTTCCTTGGGGATTGAATGTCGGGTTCGGAGCCTGTGTAAACATGGATAGATCTGGATATCTTGCACTCAACGCGAGGTTGCAGACTAAGTATGCAACTCTTCATATCTTGCCCTCACCATGTCTTGATCTGCGGAGTAAGTTTCCAGTTCCACTAGGCAGCACACCACTTGCTGTTAATATCAGATACAGGTATTGATTGGACAGGGCTTGCTTTTGCATTTATGTTGTATTTTACCATTTTGAAAATTTGCAGTATTGGTAATAAATAAATGTATTGCACTGAAGCTGGAACATTGTATCAATGCCTGTTTTGTATTCCATCCGAGTCAGGCGTACTGCAATCAGTTCCTTTGTTTTTTCTTTCTGTTGGAATCAGTAGGATTTCTTTCTGTGTACATACCAACAAAGTTATTGTTAGACAGTCCTTTCGACTCAAAATATGGTCTTCTAGATGTTGTTTTTGCAAAACTTGGTTTACTAATTGAAAATATTGCAGCATGTGAACAACTGTAGCCAATTAAAAGGTAAGACATGGCATATAGAATCCAAAACATCTTCTTGTAAGGGAGGGGAGGGGAGGGACCATAGCTGAATCATTCCCTGTAGCAGAGATAGTAGCATGATTGTCTGGCATTGGTGCATTGAAAACTAATTTATTTCTGTCAACATACATATATTTAATTTACTGAAGAAAATGTCCTAGTTACAATGGCAGAAGGCCAAGGCCCAAAACCTTCCAAGGCAAAATGTTGCATGAGAGATAGATTCATCATAATGAGGAATGGTGCCATGGATTCATCAGATTACTATTCACTGCTGTAATAAGCTTGGAAAAACTTGGGTATGTTAACTGCTCCTTGAGTATTTTAACCATGTTCTTCTTCCTTGTTGATGGTAATATCAAGTTGGTTCCTTCCTGTTCTATGAGCTTTTTAATATATCTATGGTGTGGGCATTTGTGAGGTAGCATGATATCACATGAAGACATGGATGTTGTGATATTCAAATCACTGACAGGGAGGGTATTCTCATCTTCCTGTCCATATGGACTGCCACATATGTAGAATAAACAATAAAAATGAGAACCAAAAATGTGGAATTGACCAAGATGCCTCTGTCGGTTAGGATAAACATGTATGTGCAGCATTATAACAGAATTTTTGTGTCTAGTAGAGATTTAACAGGATCTTTCATACATTCAAACATACATGCATTCGGACATTCAGACACAAAGATATGAGTAAACGATTGTACCCTTTTACCATAACTTTAATTATTTCTTACATTAAAGATAGATACACTCAGAGACAAGATTCTATGATTCTGATAGAAATGTCTTTAATCTCCCAACTTATAGGAGTTCGACAATTGCTACCAATTGTCATCCACCCACCGAGTTAGCAATTGTCATCCACCCATCGAGTTATGTTTGGGTGCAGCCAACTGTCAGCCTATATCCTTGTCAACCTACTTAGTCAGTCTCCAATTGCTGCATGATGTGCGTTGTTGACAACCGACTCAGTTGGTCTCATCTCACTGTGATCTACATTGTTGAAGTTTGGTGATTCGACACTTAACTCCAACAATCTCCCAGTTGGTGATTCACTAAGGTTCACCGGCGTCTGGCTCTGCACTCCCATCTCAGTTTGACAGCAGTCTTGTTTGTTGACTATCACTCCCTTTGTCAATAAGTCTACTACCATCCGATTTTTTTTTTTTTTTGTGACTAGCGGAATCAGCAACTAGTTGGGCATGTACTCGCATGACACAGGGTCGTATTATCCGACTGCTACCACTATAACCTCCCTGTGTGCCCACGATGCCCCATATGCGACACACAAGGAAAGCCAGGGTTTCGAACTGGTGACTTCACAACTACCATCCGGTTTTTACGACAATGCTTTAGACATATTTGTCATGACTCGACTACTTTGTTGACATAATGATATTGAATGTCAATGTGCACTCTTTTAAAAAAATGTAATTTAGCTAAATTTATCTATTAATAGTATGCAGGAAAGTTTACAGATGCCACAAACTGTGGCCAGTCCTCAGGAGGGACAGCCAACCAGTTGTCAAAAATATTATAGTCTTTCTCGAGCCATGTCTTTTCCACATGGGGAATTGATTGAAAACATAAAACTAGAAAATAATAGAAACCCTAACGGCATCTCTATGGGTTTGAAACCCAGCACTAACAGAAACTCTGATGAGACTTGGTAGTCATTCTTGGGAGTCACCATCCACATCAATGAGGATGAGAGTAGTAGTCTCTTGCCTATCCTCCCTCCTCTTCTTCTGCATCTTCATCAGCTTCCTCTTTACTGTTAGCTTCTGAACCCCAAATAGCATTGATGATACTCTCATATTTGCTATCTAGTTTGTCCAGCCTATTGAGAATTTCACTGTTTGCCTTTCTGCTCCATGATCCAGGCCACATACCCTTTGATATGCCAATAAAAGTCCATTGTCTTGGAATATGTTGTTTTCTTGCTCCTTGAGAACCTGGTGTCAGGAAGCCAAGGAGTGATTTCTTCATCCACTCTGTCACTAGAGGTATAACATGTTTTCAACCTCACTCTTTTTTCCATCTCCTGCTTGACCTTCTCAGAAAATCTGGTATGATAGCTGATGCAAGAGTTTGCTTTGGGCTCGTTCTGTTTGGTCCTAGATAACCCCAACAATTTTCCATATCTGTTGGAACGAGCTATTTAGAGGCCTTTTTTGAGAGCTAGGAGTACAACAACATTGTTGGTGTCCCAACCTCTGGACCCTGCAAAGACTCTCAGGATGTTTCCTTCTTCATCACAAAATACTCCATTTTTCCTGGTTGGCCCTAGGTTGCCCTTTGAGGCTCCATCTAACTTGAGTTTGATAAAGTTATTGGGTGGTTTTGACCTTTCTTCTCATGATTGTGCTTGTTCCCTTGGAGGTTTGTTTTGGCATATTAATCTTTTCATGTCTATTCCCCATGCCTCTACGAGTTTGCTTTCCATTGTATTGCTTTTCCTGTATTCGACTGTCCAATTCAGTGCTTGGATTGTTCTCCTTATATTTCGTCCCATGCCAACCCATAGTTTTATCTTCTCTTTTTGTAGGTTTTTGAAGATCCTTCTATTGTGTTCTTACAAACATTCCATAGGAGAAATCTTGGGAAGAGCTGCCAAATTTTATTCAAAATTGGATTCTTGAAAGGTTAGTTCTCCAATCTTCCAACGACGCTATAATGGTATTTGTGTTCCGATAGACTGTCTAAAGAGTACCACTCCACTAGCCCATAGGAACTGAGCCATGTCACGTAGGTTGAAAAGGTGTTTTGCTAATTCCTCTTCCTGCCTGCACATAAGACATATTGACGGTCCTTCAAAATCCCTCTTGATTACCTTGTTGTAGGTAAGAACTTGTAACGCCCCCTTCGTTATGTCTATGAATAGCGAAGTACAATAGGAATTTTTTTTTCTTTTAACAATAAGAAATTTACAACATCACCTAATTCATATCAATGCAAAAACACATGACATCATAACTAAAGTGACACATGATCANAGCTATATGGCTTCGAAAGTTGCTGACTGGCCTATTTGACTTGGAGATGAGAGCAACCGTGATTCTATGTGACAACCAGAGATGCATAAAGATGACAAAGAATCTTGTATTCCACGACAGGTCGAAGCACATAGAGATCCGCTATCATTTCATCCGTGACATGGTACAGAGAGGAGCCTTGAAGCTCCAGTACATTAGCACGGATGAACAGGTTGCTGACGTGTTGACCAAACCTCTATCTAGTGTAAAGTTTGAACACTTTTGAGATAAGCTTGGTATAGTCCGAAAGGACCCTCCCTGAAAGGGGGAGTATATATATTTATTCCTTGCTTCTGACCTCGCTGTTAGGCGTAAAGCAAGATGAGTCATTGCTTCTGACCTCGTTGTTAGACGTAAAGCAAGATGAGTCATTGCTTCTGACCTCGTTGTTAGACGTAAAGCAAGATGATTCCTTGCTTCTGACCTAGTTGTTAGACACAAAGCAAGATGATTCCTCGCTTCTGAGCTCGTTGTTAGACGTAAAGCGAGATGTTGATGTGTTCCTTGCTTCTGACCTCGTTGTTAGACGTAAAGCAAGATAATTCCTCGCTTCTGACCTAGCTGTTAGACATAAAGCGAGATGATGATGTGTTCCTTGCTTCTGACCTAGTTGTTAGACGTAAAGAAAGATGATTCCTTGCTTTTGACCTCGTTGTTACACGTAAAGCAAGATGTGACTGACACTGAGCTACCAGCTTAACCGCTGTGACATTGAGCCAGTGTAGTACTGTGATGTGCCAGCCTAGTGTTGTGATGAGGTATCATTTTTACTGATACATTTTGATGCATATGATGATGGCATTCTTTCGAGAATGATGATGCTGCCGATGAAGAAAACTTCCGATGACTCGTAAATTTGCCAACCAATGTTTCAAGATGATATTGACGATACTGTCCTCCTGATGCCACTGATGATGCAGACCTCTTTCGCCTGATGCTGTTGAAGAATACCCTTCTTGTTAAGGGGGAGTGTTAAAATAATGTAACTGTGAAGAGTATTCTTATTATTATTGTTATTTTATTCATAGGATTAATCCCCATTGTGGATTAATCATGTCGGTAATTGTATTAGGACCAAATCCCCTTTTGCGGATTGGTCAACATACAATTGTAATAGGCAGAATAAGAAGTTAGCCCCAACAGTTATTATTGAGACCCAGAATTAATTAAAGGTGGGTTTACCCACCTAGAGTGAGAGGTCGGCCCTGCCAGTGAAACCCTTTCACACGTGCCGGTCTTGTATATATAGGAAGGCTAGCACCTCACTTTATCACACACTCACTTGCTCATTCTCTTATGAGGCAAGCTGCAATTACCAGTTGGAGAGAGGGAGAAGAGTGGTGCATCTTTTGGAGAGGACTATCTGTATTGGTTTGAGTTATCTCTTGAACATTGTATTGGCAATTTATGATAAGGAAGTTTTTGCTGGGTTTTCTTCCCCTAGAGGGTTTCCCAGGATAAATGTTGTGTCTCTTGTGAATGTGTATTTCTCAGTGATCTTGTTCTATGCTGCTCTTATCTATTGAAATGCAAAGAACTATAATAATGGCATAAACATTAACAATGAAGAGTCTCATCTTATAGAGGATGACAAAGTTACGGTTGATATGAAGGAAGATACTTCTAACCATTAAGATAAAGAAGGCGAAGATACTCCTTGTTCTTCCATCAGAAATAAAAAAAACAGTGGAAGGATGTGTTCGTGGGGAGTACATGGAAGACGATGATATTCATGAAGAGGCTCATTCTTCTCCTCCCTTCCATGAGCTGATATCACATGATTACTCTGGTTCAAAAAATGGCGGTGGTTTATGGGAGGCCTATTTATTTATTTATTTTTTTCCGAGGTAATATCTCATGAGAAACCCTCGATTACTTCCCCACTTCGTGAATGGTAAACGGGGTAAACTGCCAACCTTGATGTTCGTGGCAGGCCTAACCCCAAGGGGGAATAAGAGATTTGAACATGTGACCTCCTCCACTGGGGATAGCTTCACGTCTGGCTCAAAACCACTTGAGCTAACCCTTGGGGCTTGTTTATGGGAGGCCTGTATGAAAAGCCTTGAAGAATTGGATGAGGCAAGGGGGTAAACAAGATCGTGTAGAAGAGGAAGGCATCGTAGTGGGGAGTAGTGGAAAAGAATTTTCTCATCTTTCCATTGAAAATCGAGATACAATTGAAGATCACTAGGATGAGGAAAGCATTGATAATAGTGATATTCATGTTCCTTTTTGATTATCCGATTCTCATGATACATCTTCTAGTGATTCAGAAGGGGACAACTTGTTGGGCAATTCTTCACCGGAAAGGAAACATGATTGCACTGAGATTGAAAGTATTGATGCATTCCTTTAGGCCAACATATGCAAATGGTATGCAAGCTACTATCATTTTGACAATAATCCCATCTATGATATAGAGAATGATGAGGGTGAGATTGCAGAGTTTTGGCCATATCAACAACCAAGTGTGGCCATATTACAGGAACATGTATCCTTACAGGTGCAAAATGGGAGTTTTCACATTCAAGATTCAACAAAAGTTATTCAATCATGGATATCCTTTATTAGTAGATCTCAAGTGTATAAAGATCTATTTGACAACGAGAGTTTGAGGGCCATAGTGGTGGGAAGGCCAAAGCATGTTTAGTTTTAGACATACTTCATGAGTTGTCATTCTTTCATGTCGCAACAATCAACCATAAGGTGTGAGTTTCCTTTTGTTTTCAGTTCTTATTTATTATCTCATCATATGTGTAGCTATGTGATTAGATACATCCAAAGAGCAACAATTTTCATGCAGGTTCCAGTTGGAGCCACCATCCAAGCCTCATTTACTTGACAATTCGATGAGTACTACTAATAGGTGGTGCAATGCTGAAGATAAGAATGACGAGTACATTAGCCCTATTGACTTATGGATCGAAGAAGCTTGCAGTAACCCTGTCGTGTAAAACATTTATGGAATAAAAAATGCATACAAGAGAACAACCACCCAACACTCTAACATCAACAAAAGGTTTTATTTTTTTATTTTTGATAGAAATACAATGCAATCAAAGACATCTTACAACCCTTTCCTTTGTTGTATGGATCTGTATTATGTCAGTTGTACGAGTTTGCTCCTTGCTGTACGGATCAAGTTCTTTTCTTCCTCTCTACAATTTTGAGATAGGTGATATATCGACCCCTTCTTTCGGCAGAAGAAACTGGCCCTGACTCGACCCCTTCCAATCACGACTTAATTGGATCTGATCGGCTCTAGCTCGACCGTACTTAGTACCCACGAATTTGACAGTATGGAATCATACAAGAGTACGGGTTCCTTTCTTCGACTCATCTAGTTCAACCCTTGTCTAGCTGGAGTTTTTCTTGCTATGTGTAGTGTATTGCCTTACCTCCCTTTTAAATCACTTGGAGATCCATGTGAGGCTCAACCAATCGATCCCAACCATTAGATCTTGATCTAGATCAATGGCCGAGACTTATTCTTTCATTGAGATAACTTAAGCTTACTCTTTTTGTGTTTTCACTACATAGAAAACTAGTCCTCACTATAAGGATTCTAACACTCCCTCTTAATGAGGAAAGTGTTCTCTATAACTCCCAATTTCTTCCGGAAGTATTCAAATTTTCCTTTAGGCAATCCTTTAGTAAGGATATCTGCTACTTGTTCATTTGTAGAGACGTACTGAAGCTTTACTACCCCTTTCTGTACTCTGTCCTTGATGAAGTGATACTTGATCTCAATGTGCTTGGATCTATCATGAAATACTGGATTCTCTGAAAGTTTAATACAACTCTGATTATCACAGTATATTACAGTGGGATCCAACTTTGCATCAAACAGATCTACAAGAATTTTACGAAGCCAAAGGGATTCACAGCTTGCCTGGATAACTGCCATGTACTTGGCTTTTGCTGAACTGAGAGCTACCGATTTTTGCTTTTTGTTGTACCAGGAGATCATGCCTGATCCCAAGTTGAAGCAACACCCAAAAGTACTCTTGTTGTCAACTGCGCTTCTAGCCCAATCTGAATCTGAATATCCCACTAGTCTAACTTGATCTCCCTGAACATACTGAAGTCCGTATGCTATGGTACTTTTCAAGTATCTCAAGATATGTTTTGCTGCAATCCAATGTACTCTCCTGGGGTTCACCATGTGTTGACTGAGAGTGTTGACGACAAAACAGATATCGGGTCTAGTGTTAGTCAAATACATCAAACAACCAATCAACTGTCTATAGATGGTAGGATTCACGTTCTCTGACTCAGAGGAGTTTAGCTTCTTGAGATTAGTAATCATAGTAGTGGCCATGGATTTGTAGTCCTCCATCCCAAACCTTTTGAGAATCTCAATTGTATATTTTCCTTGACCAAGGAAAATTTCACCCTTTTGTGGCCAGATCTCTAGGCCAAGAAAATAATGCATTAGACCCAGGTCTTTCATCTCAAATTCTATAGCCAAGTCTTGCTTGCAACCCGTGATCAAAGTTTCTGCTCCTGTCAGAGATAAATCTACATAGAGTACAAGAATGAGGATGTCTCCTTTACTCATGAGAAGGTATAGATTTGAGTCTGCATCACTCTTGACAAATATGATACTTTGTAGATAATTGTCAATTTTGAAATACCATTCTCTGGGTGCTTGTTTAAGTCCGTAAAGAGCCTTCTTCAGTCGACAAACATGACTTGCTCTATTTTGAACTTCAAATCCCTGTGGCTGTTCCAAATAGACCTCCTCCTCAATCTTTCCATTGAGAAATGCTGTTTTAACATCCATTTGATGTATTTTCCACCCCATCTGAGTGGCAATAGACATAACTGCACGAATGGAGGTATAACGAGCCACTGGAGCAAAGGTCTCGTCATAATCCACTCCTTTCTAAGAGAATCCCCGAGCCACAAATATGGCCTTGTACTTGTCAATGCTACCATCTGCTGCATGCTTTATCTTATATATCCACTTGGAGCTAACTACAGATTTGTTCTTTGGTCTAGGCACTATTTTCCACACATCGTTCTTCATTATGGAGGTATATATCTCCATCATAGAATCCTTCCAAGCTTGCCTTTCAATAGCTTCTTCAAAGCAAGTCGGTTCAGATTCAATCATGTTACTCATGAGAGCATCATATCCTGAGTACCTATGAGGAGGTATGCTCATTCTGATTGAGGTCTTAGGTGACTTTACTTGCTCACTAGCTTCTTTCAATAACTGTTCAACCCACTTTGGTTTTCTTTTTCTGGAGAATGCTGGCTGTTATTCGTCTTGTTGACTTTCTATGGGAAGACTTGGACATTTGGGGGAAGATACTTCTTATTGCTGGGGAACTTTTGCTTCCAGAATATCTTTGTCATGATAGGATTTATGGAAGGCTCTTTCTTCTTCAACTTTTGTGTCTCTGCATTCTATAGTCTTCCCGGTGGAGGGAATATATATCCTGTAGGCTTTAGATGTCTCACTGTATCCCACTAAAATTCCCTTCTCTGCTGTATGATCCAACTTAGTCCTTTTCTCAACAGGGATATGGCAGTAGACAACACTACCAAAAATGCGAAGGTGACTAATGTCTGGTTTCTTCCCCGTGAATGCTTCTTCATGTGTTACATTTCCAAGCACTTTATGAGGACTTCTATTCTGAAGGTACACAACAGTGTTACACGCTTCTGCCCAGAGGAACTTAGGGAGATCCTGATCATGCAACATTGCCTTTGCTGCCCCAACAATCGCTCTATTCTTTCTTTCTGAAACCCCATTTTGTTGAGGGGTATATGGGATTGTCAACTCCCTCTTAATTCCAGCTTCTGCACATAATTTATTGAAGGCATGAGATGTGTACTCTCCTCCATTATCAAATTTGAGGACTTTTATTCTTTTCCCTGTTTGATTTTCAACAAAAACTTTGAATTCTTGAAATCTTTTGAGTACCTCTCCTGAGGTTTTCCTTGTCAAGAAATAAATCCAAATTTTTCTAGAGAAATCATATATAAAAGTGATGTAGTGTCTAAGCTTTCCACTTATGGACAAAGAAGACATGGGACCACATATATCAGTATGAATCAAATCCAAAATACTTTTGTATCTAGAATCACTCTTAGGAAATGGTGCTCTTACATATTTACCTAGAGAACATCCCTTACATACCTCATGATGTTTTGTGGAGAAAGAAGGCATTCCTGTCACAATCTTGCCCAAGATCTTAAGAGCTCTATGCCCAAGATGAGCCATACGTCTGTGCCATAACTCACAATCTCTGCTGCCACTACTGCTTGCTAGAGCATAATGAGAGTCAAATTGCAGCTTATACAACTTGTCCTTTCTTTCTCCAATAACTTGCTCATATCTCTTACTTAGACCTTTTGGTTTAATATATGCCTTTCGATCCTTGAAGGATACTTCATATCCTTTGTCTTCTAGAACGAAGACTGAGACCAAATTCTTCTTTAATCCAGGAACATATAGAACATCTGAAAGATAGAGAGGCTTACCAGACTCCCTCTCAAATCTTATAGTTCCTATTTCTTTTGGATGATATGCGTAATCATCACCAAGCAAAATCTCAAACCCAAATTCCTTTTCGCTCAAATTGCTGAAGTAGTGTTTATAGCCAGTCATATGTCTGGATGCTCCACTGTCTATGTACCAAACATCCTTAGTTTGAGTACAAGAAAGACATGCTTTGCAGACATCCTCTGCCATTTTAACTTAATGTCTGGATTTTTCTTGATGAGGGTTGTTCAATTTAACCTGTGCTCTGATACCATGTAAACATTTATAGAATAAAAATGCATACAAGAGAACAACCACCCAACACTCAACATCAAAAAAAGTTTTCTTTATTTATTTCTGATAGAAATAGAATGCAATCAGAGACATCTTACATGCCTTTACTTTGCTGTACGGATCTGTATTATGTCAGCTGTACGAGTCTGCTCCTTGTTGTATGGATCGGGTTCTTTTCTTCCTCTCTACAACTTTGAGATAGGTGATATATCAGCCCCTTCTTTCAGCAGAAGAAACTAGCACTGACTCGGCCCCTTCCAATCATGACTTAACTGGATTTGATCGGCCCTAGCTCAGCTGTACCTAGTACCCACGAATTTGACAGTACGAAACTGTACAAGAGTACAGGCTCCTTTCTTCGACTCATCTAGTTCAACCCTTGTCTAGATCGAGTTTTTCTTGCTGTGTGTAGTGTATTGCCTTACTTCCCTTTTAAATCTCTTGGAGATCCATGTGAGGCTCGACCAATCGATCCCAACCATTAGATCTTGATCTAGATCAATGGCTGGGACTTATTCTTTCATTGGAATAACTTAAGCTTACTCTTTTTGTGTTTTCACTACATAGAAAACTTGTCCTCACTATAAGGATTCTAACACGCTGAACGATGGTGCTTCTTCGATTCTCTTCTACATGATGAGGATTCCATCGCAAATCTAGGCCAAGCTATGAAGGAAGTTCCGATGTATGATTTCTACAGGTTTGACATTTCACTCTTTTGCTTAGCAACCAAACACAGAGGTAAAACCCAAGGTAATGATGAGTTTATATGTTGGTTGCATTGGTTATATGATTTTACTTAACATATCAGGTTTCCTTGATTAGAGTGGGTAGGATGAATAAGCTCTTTATTATGGGCATTAGTTTAGTTTAGATTTATATTGCTATTTTCTTTCAGTTTTGCTTGAGTGTTGTCTCCTAGATTATATGCTTTTTGTTTGGTTTATTTTTGCTTTCTAGGAAGGGATAAGACTTCATGTCTTACTCCCTCTCCTATCATTTGATGTTTTGTTTGATATTGTTTCAGGTTTACAGGTGAAAGATTTTGGGGTTCTCACATCCTCCCAAGAAGACCATGTGTCCCGCAGTTAGAGCCAATTGTTACCTCTCCAGGAGTTACCCTATATTTTCATTTGGCTACACCATTGTAAGCCCAAGGATGCAAGTCAAAAGCCATGTAAACCATAGTGGATGATTATGTAATGGACTCCCAAACTTGGTTTGGCCATGATCAGTTCCCTTAGTCCCTGTTTCAATGTCTTTCGTCCTGGATAGGATTGGAGGCCTTGGCATGGATCTATTGGGACACATGGTTGTGTGGAGCCATGAGTTTTATGTAGGGGTGATTGCAGTTTGTGGGGCTTAGTGTAGTCCATGTCATGCACACCTATGTCTTCCCACAAGATTATTTTCTATTGAGTTTGTTGGCATCTCTTGGCCATGGTGCATTTATTATTTTTGTTCTCAACATGGCAGTTTCACAAAGTTATCATCATTGCATGTCTTTTGAGGCAGTTCACGAATCCCAATGCAACGGGTCCCCAGAGGCAAAAATACATGGATTCAAAAAGATCATAAAATTTTTACGAGTAAAACCCATATTGCAATTTTTGGATTGATGAAGTTTTAAAGGAGACAGAGCCTTCCAAAGGAAAATCGTCCCATTCTTCTAAGAGGGACGTCGAGCACATTTCCTAAGTCAAATGGTCAAAGAAGAGGAAAGTTTTGGTCTACTAGCTGTTGGAGGAATTTTAACAAGTCAAAGATGCTCCCTCTCCAAGCAAAATGACTTATTAAGACACTAAAAATACCAAATTGGCCCTTCTGGGACAAATCACACCTCCTTTTCATGGATTTGAATAGTCAAACTAGCTATTGGAGTAAAGAGAGGTCAAATGTGGACAAAATATGACCGTTGTGCTCATTTCTCAAGGGGTGATTGTCCGCAAGATGGAACATTGGTCGTTTCTCCACCATTATGCACCTTCTCCTAAGCTACACAACCTCTCTCTTGGTGGAGGGAACCTCTCATCTGGACATTTCCAATGGTCAATTATTCTAAAATGGATTTTATCCCATTTTTATCATGGAGCTATGCAATTAAAAATATTTTTCAATGGGTTTAGCCTCCAACCAATTGTGGATGAGCAAACCCGTAAAATATTGTTTTATGAGGGAGGTAGAAACTAGCCGTTACAATAAAAACTATATAAGACTAGCCCCTCCTCTCATTTGTTGTTGTTGGAAACTTTATGAGATCAAAATGCCATAATTTTGAACTCAATTCTCTTGTGTGTGCTTGTTTTTTTGTGCTTTAACAGGTTTCTTAGGATAATTGCAAGAGGTGATTAATCGATCCACTGAGGGGCTACATAATCACATGGAGGAAAGGAACTAGACTCTTTGTACCTTCCGTTTCCTTGTGGGTGTTCAATGAAACAACCCAAGTCGTTGGAGCAACTTGCTTGGAAGTAGCTTCAACCAGGCAGTTGTTTGTCACTTTGACCCAAGTCGATTGATTGTCTTGGTCCCTTGGAGACCATCTGTCAACGAGCTTTCCTAGCAAATCCAAGGAGCAACCTATTTTTTTTTAAATTTCTAGTATTGGGGGCGATAGTCCTTCGACTCTAAACCCAATTAACTAGAAATCCAAGGCCGGTCTTAAACTCGCGGGGTCACAATCGCTCAAATCAAGAGCCATCTAAAAGGTAAAAGAGGTTAAGTTTTCTCTCAATTTCTTCAACCAATTACTTCTAAATTTGAATAATTTATCTTATTATAAAAATACAAAAAAATCATACCCTAGCTTAGTTCAATTTTATATTTTGTAAGCTAGTAGATCTTGGGCATATTGCCACTTGGGAATTTCCCTACCCCAAGATAAATCTACCCTTGATTTTTTGAGCTTTATTGAACATATATTACAAGGGTTTCTTGAAGAGCAGTGTGCAGATCTGTGTTATTACAGCGAAGAACACATTCAAGTCTACACTTATTTTTGCATGAGAAGGGGCAATATTGTAAGTATTTGCCTCCCAAACCCTTCCGTTACTTTCCAGATTTGATTTGTAAGCTCCAAGAAGTCTTTCTTTGGGTGTAGCATTTTTTGGGTTTTGACCCTAGGGGGATTTGAACCCCAATTCTGTATAGGTAATTTCTAGCCAGCTGGAAACTATCTTTCTTGCATATCTAAATGCTCTAGGGCATAGTATTCATTCATACCTTGCTGCCCTATCCTTTCCACCCATAGATCCATTGATCTAGTGTGTTTATACACTTGTGGGGGGCCTCGAAAGGCCATTTTCCTTGCTGTTTTATGCATTTTTCTCTGTTTTTGCAGGTCTGATATAACAGGGCAGTGAGGAAACATTTCATTTCCAGCCACTCTACTCAAGGTACAAATAGTACAAATCATTCATGAAATGGTAAGAGTATTTAACCCTTTCCTTGTGCATTATCTTATCTAGTATTTTGGTGGATTGGGGTAAGTTAGCTTGCTGTTCTGTTGTTTTATTTTCTGCATTATCTATTAGTCTAGTAAGTTATTTAAACAATTAACTCCTACCTTCACCTAGTGTTCTCTGTTTAGGCACTGGTCTCAAGATCCTTTGAGGTGAAGTGATATTTTTGGGAAGCCTCCTAGAGCCTCTTAGTGTAGGAGTTTGGTTCGAACATGGAATGATAGGTGTTGTGGTGACATTGGGCACCTATTCCCTGTGTTTCTGCCCTAGCAGACTGAGGACCTTGGCAGTCTGCTAGTTTGGTAGGTAACAGGTCCAACACTCCTCCAAGGGGCTCCAATGCTCCAATTCCTCTCCTAGGCCATGTGCTCCTCTGGGTCCACTCCACCTACATGATCACTATTGCAAACCAGGCTTCCCCAAGTCAACTCCAAGCTTCCAAATTCCACATCAAAGCAACCCAATGTTGTCTAGGCCTCAATGCCCTCCTTTGGAGTGTCGAACACTCCTCCTTCAATGCAGGGTGTTCCTAAGCAAGCGACCTCCTCCATGTGGCCAAACCTCCTCCTCAAATGTAGAGTATTCCCAAGCCAGCAACCTCCTCCATGTGGTTGAGTGTATAGAATGTCAACAAGTCATCTACAATGCTCCAAGGAAGAATGCTAATCGAGCATCCATATGAGGTCTAGCAACCAATGGATAAGCCAAATCCAAGGTGCAAGAGCATCATAGATCAATCTAGGGCTAACCATACACCATGCACCCCACGTCTTGTGAAGCACCCAAAAACATGGTGTAAGCACTTTCATAGTAACCCCCAAAGATAACACTCCCTCTTTATGAAGAAAGTGTTTTCACCAACATCAGTCAACTCCCTCTGCAACTCAACCAAACCTACCATTTTGATATCTGAACCAATGTTGCAAACATCGACATCGACAAAATATCGCCGAGGGTCCAAAAATGAAAATATCGGCAACATCAAGGAAAATATCGGAAAATGTTGTAAGAATGAAAAAATTACAAAAATATTCATTATTTTCAAACTTTTAAATATCTAAAGCATCAACAACATCAAATAAATCCATTTCCACATAAATATGAAAAAATAACTAATATATAAGATGTATAAGATGTCTAGTAAACTCGAATACATCACAGATCAACATTGAATCATGTCCTGACTCTAAAGCCTCAAAATATCATCCAAAAATATAATAAATGTATTTCATCATCATGAGTCATCTACAATGAAATCAGATAAATAAACTAATGATTCCCTCTGTCCCTTTTACGGGAAAAGGTGGTGGCTCTAGAAATGGATTTTCCTTTAGAGGAAGAAGGCCCTGGGGCTGGCATTGGACTCTGATGTCCTGTAGAAGAAGCAAGAGCTAGACTATGGTGTCCTCTACTGGTGCTACTGCCAAGCACAACTCGCTCTGTCGGAGTCCGTGAAGATATATTCATGCACATCCATACGAATCCAAACCATTATACACAAATTTTCAAAGTTTCTCATGTAAATAGTAAGTAAGGGTGCATATAACCAAAATAGCACTGAGTGCAATCCATCTTTGAACCAAAATGCATCAACAAAGAGGCTGTAAATGGCCTCTAGAGTCCAAAAAAAATCATGCTACAAGAAATAACTACATATCAAAATCATCGCCTATATTAGGATTCTCATCATCAATGTCACCCTTTAAGCATTAAAGTAAGATAGAAAAAGCTTAGCATGCCTAATAAGTGATTTTACTTGAGTTAAGGGTACATTTTTACTAGGGTCATGATAGAAGAGTTCAACAATCAATGCCACCAACATTGAGGTACATAGAGGGCTTGGTGCTCTTGTCTAAATGCCAATTCCATACCTTCATACACGATAGAATCTAGTGGAAATGTTGCAATACTACCAATCTTGAAATCCTGAAAAGCATTAAGTCTGCTGAATTTTGAATGGGACCTAAAATTCTACTTTCTCCATATGAAGTTCAATGAGGATGGAACCACTCTCAAACATCTTGAAACAATTAATAGTAATGTTAAAAATTTAAGTCACTTTTACTTTAAGAATTTAATATTACCATTAATTAGTAGATTACTAGCCTCTTGTCTGCAAAATGACAAAAAAAAACTAAGTTTTCAGCTCTTGCTTGCCTCTTGCTCCTTTGCTCTCCAAACCCCACACTCTGTTTGCAAAAAATAAAATGACACTTTAAAACCCAAAAAATCGACTTTTAATTCATCACTTTCCGTGGCCTTGCGACATTTTCAATCGACTTGCAATATTAGCCCGCTATTTTCGAAAATATCACGATATTATCGCCGGAGGAAAATATCGTGATATTTTCAGGCAATAATATCTCCGACCCTCAAAACGGCGATAATATTGTGATGTTGGTAACACTGATCTGAACCCATTGTAGTTTCCGAATCAACCACTATCTTCTGAAAAGGAAATATCACCCATCCATCACTCTCCTCCACCAAGGCATCAAATTGAACTTCCTCAAAACAACTGGTAGGCTCACAAGTGGAAGAAGCCAATGCAATATGGCTAGAACATCTCCTATGAGGTGTACTAACCCTCACTGAAGATTTGCGTGCTCCTACTTGCTCCCATGTCTCCTGTAATGTCTGGGTAATCCATCTTGGCTTTCTTCGTGCTGGAGTAGGAGGTGAAGGCATATGGATCCCTAATATCACCTCGTCCACCCTTGAATTTGACTCATCTCAGGTTTTTGAATCAGTCTTTAAAACAACAACCTCCTCATTTCCTTCAATCACTGAAGGAGAACTTTACGAACTAGAAGACTTCACATTTTCATCAAACTTCATATCTTTGCTTACCACTGTCTTCCGCTGTCCTGGAATATAAACCTTATAAGCTTTGGAAGTCTTGTTGTATCCAACAAAAATACTAGAAGGTTCCAACTTCATCCTCTTCTCCTCAGGCACATGAATATAAAGGAATCATCTTCTACACCTCAATACAAGTTCCCCTTCACCTCAATACAACTTCCTCTTCTCTTTCTTAACCCTACCTCTTCCATTTCTTTACCTTTATGCCTTTAACTTTTCCTTGTTATAGCCTTTCTTATCTTTTCCTTTCCTTGACAGTCTAATTCAAGGATTTTGTGGGTAGTGGCTTTGGTTAATCTATCTGAAAATATTTAAGATAATTTATTTGGAGATAGAGGTTATGTTTGAAGTGGCCTGAAACTACTGGAAATGCTATCGATGCCTGAACCAGGAATGACAATAGTAAGACTATATGAATTGAACCAGGAATGACAATAGTAAGACTATATGAAATGGGTTTTTCATAAACTGAAGTACATTTTCACTTAGGCAGCCTCCTATATCTTGTCGACAGAAAATAAGATATCTCTCTGAAAATGTCATTTCAATAAGAATATTTTTTATATTTCAAGCCAAATTTCTGAAATAAGATGGTGCATACCTTGTTTCAGGACAGCTCAAATTCTAACCTTTCCCATTATAAGAAAAGACAGCTAGTTCCATTCTTTTCTGCTATCGCTGGTGAGAGGAGACACATAAACATGGAATTTTTGGGACTACCTTTATTTAATAAGCAAATCTCTTTACTTTTGATTTTGAGCTAGTGAAGCTCAGGGTTCAAATGTAACTCAATTGCTTATTAGGCACCCACGTTCTCACTGTGGTTTTGGAGGTCTGCACTGGCTGCTTACAAATTTCCTTCGACCAAATTTGCTATTTTTTTCGTTACCTTTGTTGGAAAATGCTGCTTATATTAACAGAAAAAAAATTGGATTAAAAAGGATAATTGTGTTCTTTCCATACAGACGTGCAATGTTGAGGTGATGCATTTTCTATTGTCAGAATTATACCACGTTAACTTAAATGTTCTCATCTGGAAGATGCATAAGAAGAATGATATCAACAAATAGATTAATATGAAAATAGGTGTTTTCCTGCTTCAAGATCCTTCAAGTCATACCTAGTGTATATTGTTTATGAGAAGAATGATATTAACATATATATTGCTGTCAAAATTGGTCTTTTCTAGCTTCAAGATTCTCCAAGTCATACCTTGCGTATATTGTTTTCTAGTGCTTCATTTGGTAGTCTCTGCATCATCTTTTGTTTCTTGAGAGTATTGCAATGTGTGTGTTTATTCTGTGTTGAGATTGATGAACCAAATGACCTTAACGAATATGAAACCTCAGTGGTAGCATACTATGGATGAAACAGGGCAATGTGGTTTTTTTGATGCAATCCCTTGTTAATTTCTCATGTTCAGGATTCCTCTCAATGATCTAGAAAATATTTGGGAATCACCAGGAGCTTATTTCACGCTGAATTTTTCCAGTCAACCTGGGACAGGGTTTCACCTCACGCCTGGAGGTCTGTATTGAGTTCTTACACAATAAGAACTTCTTTCAAAATTTTTGTCTGTATTGCAGTTTAACTTAGCATCAAAATATTCCGAAGTACTGAGGTAAGGCCTTTCAAGCCTAACCCTTCTAGCGAAGGTAAAGGACCTTACCTGAGCGAGCTCAGGTAAGACCAAATTGTGCTAATAAAGGATGAGTTTATGAGAGAATTAAGAAAACATCAATTTTTTGCTATACTTGTCTCTCTGCATTCATATCAAGTTCCTCGATTCGCTTCTAAGAAGAAACTAAATACTACTGATTTGGTTGGGATTTCAGCTCTAGAGTTTGATGACAATGTAATGCAAATTGGGAAATATACAACAATGCGCGTGGCAGCTTCACTACTATTTCCAAGGAGGATCCCTCCAGTGGATGGAGAACAGCCATTTAAGATCAACATTCATCGGTTAGGACTCAAAACAAGATTGATGTAGATGGCACAGTCTTACCATTGTGAAAAAATGGATGGAAATTAAGCCCTTTGACAACTTATAGAATAAAGTAGTTAGAGTAATATAGTTGGTGCATGGGATGTCAGGGCAAGAGGTTGTATGGGATTGAACCCTACAGATATTTTATGGCTATATGGTCGATCCGAGTGGTTAAAGAATGATTTTGACTATTCATAAATTGCTGTGTATTGGACCAATTAAAACATGTATTATGCATATATGTTACGTTTAAATGGATTTTAAATTTTTAGACTATCCTATGAAAGAAAATATCGCATATCTCATGCTACTAAAGGGTGTGCCTTCAATTTGTATACAATCAGATAAAGTGGTTACGAGCTACTTTGATCTTATCAGAATTGATATTCTATGGATATATTGTTCTGCAAAGTTAAATTGTATTAAACTATAAAAATATTACAAAATTAGTGGTTTTAACTTATCCCTTGATTCAGAAATTGGCATAGAGAAACATGCATGCTAAGTTCAGCAAACAAATTAGACGGAAACCAAAATAAACCAAGACGTATGTATCATTCTATAAGTGCATCTGAAAATGTGTGCCACGTGTTACTTGCAGCTTTACCATCCCTGTCAATTAGATGTGATGACGTCTTAAGCTCATATCTTGAAGGCCAATAGTGATGAAGGTGCCACCTTTAACACACATGCAGATTGATAAGCTGATTCGGGGGAACAGCTGTGTGTCCAAGAAGCTCTCAATGCCTGTCTGAAGATTAGTGAACTAATCCATTGCAGTCCAATCCAGGAAGGGCTGTTGCGGCTGTTTATAAAATTTTCATGATTGGTCTAGAAAGCATCCTTCCTTAACACACTCGAAAATTCTCTGTCTAGTCTTACAGAATGATGAAAGGGTTAAAGGCAATATTCAAACCAAACAACCAACAAAGTCATCACCAATGATTCAAATAATGCCTGCATCCATACAGAGCGAGCCCACTAATGCTCATCCATTCTACCAACTAACATTAACATTGCTTGCTTCCATAGCAAAGCTGAGATATCCAAACGGCTAGCTTTTCACCCTTTTTTAGAACACAGAACGTAAGTCACAATGCCTGGTGATTGGACTTCCTACAATATCGAATGATGTTGCAGGTAAATCCGGAATAAAATTCTAATGAGAGGACAAGAGTGGAGCTACCTTTGAGTTATGATTAATTATTTAACTCTGCATTTAGTGAGTAATCTGCCCATCTACAAAATTTGTTTGACTGCATTATGGAGTTGTGTTATCAGCCCACCCCTTTTCCTGGATGAGGATAAATATTGTCAGGCAAGGGCTGAAGATGTTCTGGCGTTGAGAATAGTAATGTCAGCTATTATCCTCACTACCTATATATATAAAGTTCACACCAGAGAATCTTCAGACCCCACAGGCCGATCTTTATCCTCCTTGTCCAAGATGTTCAATGGGTATGTTGTGAATTACAAGGGTTTAAAAGATTTGAAAATGAAGGGGTAATGGGTAAGGTGAACTGGTGAAAGTCACGGGTTCTCTTGGTGGAGACCCTTGTTCAAACCCCATGGAGGACATGTTTAGGTGATAAGGCTGAGAAAATGTACTTTGTACTGCCCCATGAAAATACATAAACATTTACAAATACCAAGAAAAAAGAGAAGTTATGTCAAAGGAATGACATTCACAAATACCAGGAAAAAAGAGAAGTTATGTCAAAGGAAGGACATTTACAAATACCAGGAAAAAAGAGAAGTTATGTCAAAGGAAGTTTGTGTATTTGATCATATTAAAGGAGATTATATGTACATTTACAAATACCAGGACTGTTGATGTTTCAGCATTGGGTAGGCATTCTCCCAGATTGGTCATGCTGATTTGACCAAGGGAGAATGATACATTCACTCACGGGGCCATGCTGATTTGGATAGTGGTGAATGGCCTAGGATGTTGATGTTTTTCCAGTTAGTAGCATTGGGCATGCATTCTCCCATATTGGTCATGCTGATTTGACCAAGGGGGAGTGATACATTCACTCATGGGGCCATGCTGATTTGGGTAGTGGTGAATGGCCCAGGTGTAGTCTTTCTCCTAGTAGTCATGCTGCTTTGGCAATGAGTGATAAAGACTTGAGATGCTCTCACATTGCCTGCTCCAGGGTGGAGTGATCTATTTTTTTATAGGACAAGTTTGACTTGTTTACAAGTTTAGTCTAATGTTGAAGATGTCATCTCAAGAGACCTCTTGTGATGAGGGGCTTCTCGGTGAATCTATTCAACATTAGAGCCCTATATTAATTATACGTGCATGTGAGGAGATGACACATCAACAAGTCTCATGGACGACTTTTCTAGTAAAGAAGAAATGCCAAGAAGACAAGTCAAAGCCCATTAAAATATTAAAGAAACCCCATAAAGCATTAAATGAAATATTGAAGGCAAAAGGACAAGTCGGCCTTTTATCCCCTACCCAAGGGATAACTAAGGAGATCATGTCTCGAGGCCCACAGGCCCTAGACATGGAGTGCCGAGAGCCGGATGACTTGAGCATGGCCCTAGAGGGCCCCTCTTTTCTTTAGTGCTGCCCCTTTATCAACAACAACAATATCCATCCCACCAACCTGGTCCTGAAGTAGCAGTAAGTCTTGCTCCATTAGGTAATGAGTCCGGGTATCATGGTATGTGTCACTCTGATTATTGAAGCACTTGAATATTTTGCATTTAATTCTCCTTCATTTCATAACGTTTGCTTGGAAATTATGCTCTTTGACTTGTTCATACCTGGAAGGGTGACATGATGCCCTAGTAAGTTGATGTCCCTCTAGGATGGGTTGCCACTGGGTGGGTCTATGAAAGGTCATCGTCCGTTCCCTCCATACTTACCACTTTCCATCTGTATTCCTCTCATCTTCCCCTACCTTTGTTTGGGTATTGGGATTTGCCACACTAGGAAGGGTTGTACCTTGCCTTGTGGGAAGAAGGGGCTAAAGGCCCAGAGGGTAAAACTAGCTGGCAAGAGTTAAAAGCCAAAAATGAAACCTTTGAGATGCTTCGCCTAGGGATTCCCGAGAAAGCTGTAAAAAGCTTCTTAGTAAGAAAAGGGAACCCATAAGATAAACAAACACTCAAGGTATTAGTTGGTGGATGAGAGGTCTCATCATGACCTGACCTATTATGACCATGGGCATGTAGCAATATGACACTACCATCTATCAGGTCACCAAACCAGGGTAGTGGCTCTTGGTGGCATAGCCAAGCGAAAGGGGGTCCCATCACGAGCCAACTTTCTCATCTCCGTGAAATGCTTGTGGATAATGCTGTCACCTCTGGTCACCAAGCCAGGACAATGTCCCTCAACTCTTCTCTTGAAGCATAAAAGAAAAAGATCAAAAGCAATGAAGCGAAGAATAAAAGGCATTGAATGGGCTAGGGAAAAATGGCATCAATGACAAGGTGCAACTCGCCCTCTACAAAGGCGCCCATAGGTAAGATCTACATTTCCCTGTTATCATTGCACTCCATGCCCAAACACTTACCCCACGCCACCTCACACACACTTACATGACCTAGATTGGTTCTCACCTGGAAAACACCCCAAACTTAAGGAGGATTAGCCCAATAAGACACCCTGAGACCTTCTCCAAACCCGACTTGTTAAATTGCATAACGTCTTTGAGCATTTGTCTCGGTAAAGGGGGGTTTGATGCACATGTTTGGGTAATTTAATTATTAGATGTGATTTACATGTTATGATCCCTGTGACTTATGAACCCCTGGAGGGCGTGCTTGTTGTTGCTGCATAACTTTGCCCGGTGGACAAGTACACGTGGGGGAATGATTAGCTCAAACCTCCATGGGGTTGAAAACCCACAGATGGATGTCGTAACCCCAGCCAGGGGCAAGGAGACATTAAAGACTTGCACCAGGAAGAAAGAAGGACGTTGCCCTTGGAGACACTCTGGCAGACCTAGACCCAGGGGGATCTTTCTCTTCCACCTGGACGTTGACCTTTGAGAACCCATGACATCATCATTATAACCCTGGACGTCATCCAGAGCTAGGGTTTGCATATTAAGGACAATTGTGAGTTAATTGGCACGTGTGGGCATCATCTAGGGCTTTTGGAGGCCACGTTTTGCATTTGGAGCCCACCGTTCCACTTTAGGGGCTCAACGTCACCCTAGAAGGGTATGACGTTACCCTTGGAGATGATTTCAGGGGTTAAGTAATTTTATTTATGCCAAATTTGAATTTATTTGTAAATTTGGCCAGGTCGGCCTTTATTTGACCTGAAATTAATTAAAGGTCACCAATTTTGTATAAATAAACATAAAGTACATCCATTTTTATCACAACAACTCCTCACACAAGAGGAGAGGTATGAAATTTGCGCCCTAGAAGGACTATTGGCTGAAATTGTGATGCACACTCTTGTATAAGGCTGATTTTATGCAAGTTGGATCAATCTTGGAAGCTTTTATGGTGATCTTGCATGGTATTTCATGATTATTCTTGGTGGAAGTACGTAAAATATGCATTTTTTGTCATCTATTGAATGGTTTATGTATGATTTTATTTGCTCATATAAGATTATGAAATTGCATGATATGCTTAATGCTTGAAGTAAGGAACTTAGATTGCTACTTTCTTACCTTCTATTTGCCAAACTTTTCATTGAATTGATCTAGTAACTAGTGAAGCCCTAGAGCCCTAGTTTCCTAGCACTCTAAGGTTTTGACCTAGTTATTTTTGCCTAAGTTCTTATCCCATAAGAATTCTAAGGAGAGAAAGGTGCTAGGGCATAGAATTGCCTACACCCTAGTGTCTTGTTTTCTTGAGGAAAATGCATAGGGGGACTTAAGTTATTACTTCTCCTATGCATTCCTCTTGGACTTTTGTGCAATATCAAAATTGATTTGCAGTCTTAGAAGAAGTCGTCCAGTTGACTCCATAAGCCGTAGAATAGTTCTAGCATCTCTCTTATTGAAGGATTGATTAAACACTCAAACTCTCTTCCTTGAAGCTTTTGCTAACTTCTACTAACCCTAAAATAGACTAATTCCTTAGCTAACTTGCTGCTGTTGCAAATCACTGCTACAACCATACTAATTCATGCTAATTTGCTGCATTCACTTACATAACTTGCACCTAGCTCACTCAGAAATTGCTTGTGACAATTGCCAATAAATCTACTAGATAAATGCTAAGTTTACATGGTGTTTCCTTGCAATTTTGAGCACTAGAATTTGCTGCTGTTACAAAAGATTGCTACAATCATTTAACTGCAGCAAATTCTCTGCAAAAGTGACATTTAGTGTTAGCTAGACATTGCCAAATTTGCTTGCGACAATTAATTATCATTCTGCCTCGTTAAAGCTACATTTTCTTGTCTTTTTCAAGCAATTTCAAGGCATATTTGTTGCGCTATTACAAAATACTTATTTCTGTTGTAAACTATTACATTGCTGCAATTTTATATCAGCTAGCCTATTTTTTGAAGGTTCATGGTCTTAAGAAGCACTAACATCTTTTTTTGTACTTGAAACTCCCATATTTTCTTTTTTGTCTTATTCTGGGCAGGTACACTCCATTTTTACCATTGCTTCATCCCTTAAAGACCTTAAGAACCTTTTGACTTGAGTGACCAGTGAGAGGGGGGTTTTCTTGCATTCTTGCCTTAGTCTTATCAGCCCTTTAGGTCACTGGGGACGTCTCCCTTGGGGTAACTTTGATACACTCTTAAACAGAAATGGGGTTTCCTATTAAAGTGACAGTGATAGGTCACCCCTTGTTACGCCATCTTGCCTTCGCTTGCCTTGGGCTTTGGGCAAGTATAGATTGTGCGATAACATTTTGGCGCCGTTGCCGGGAACATCGAGTCAATTTTCCTCGAACGACACTTTTTTTGTAAGCCTTTACTTCTCAAATCTTACCTGGCGACTCCATTGCGGGTGATTCCCTCTTTTCCCTTTGATGATCCCTAGAAGGATTATCTGGCGACTTCACTAATGACAAAACCAACCATGGCTTCTCAATGGGACCCATGTAATTTAAAACCCTTAGATTTGAGTGAAATCCTCGGTTACCCTCGACGAATGCCTCCAAGGTATGAAAATTGGCTCCCTAGATTCATTGGTAATGATGGGGTTAGAGTCGAAGATCACATGGATGATTTTTGGGCTTTCTTTCAACTCCACCCTATTAGTGATGATGCTGAAGATTTTGCAATGAAACTTTTTTCTGCCACTCTTCATGGTAATGCTAGGAAATGGTATAATGATCTTGTTGATGCTAGCATCACATCTATGAGCCAGTTAGAAGAAACCTTTCTCGAGAAATGGGGTATTAAATTAGAAGATATCCACATGCTAATAAAAAGACTCGAGTACATGAAACAAACTAAGAATGAGACTGTCAAGGAATTCCATACTAGGTTTGAGAATTTGCTACACCAAATTCCTAGAAGCATCACCCTGAAGACAAGTACCTCACTTACCTCCATACCAATGCACTCTTAGTGCATTTAGGGTTGCTTCTCAGTAAAAAAGGGCCAAGAACAATCCAAGAAGCTTATCACATGGCCATACAAATCGAGGCAAATATCTCCTTGTTCAAGGGAGAACACCTCTTTACTCCAGAAACTAAAGTTGATGACCCGAAAGATACCCCAGATGCTCTTAGCCTGGAAAGATTAGTTTCCCTTGAAATCTTTGTTAGTAAATTCCAGGAAAGAAGGGAACAAGTCATCGACCAACAAGAAGTCGAGGAGAAGGATCCTGATGAAGGTTTCCAATCCCATGAGGAAGAGCAAGAATTTACTCATGCTTCTACCGAGGATAATGAAGACCTGGTTGAAGAGCGAGAGCCTGAAGATATCAAACATGATGATGAAGCATTAATGTGTGCTCCTCTTTCTGATGAAGCTATCCAAGATCCTATTCCTCCTGCACAAAAAGAAGAGGATGAGGTTGGTCACTTTCCTTTTCAGGTTTTTGACAATACCTTGTTCTATGATTCAGAAGGTGAAGAAGAAAGGGAACCCTTGGACGAGCTAGACCCTCCATATTATGAAGTTGAAGATGTAAGGGCAAGTTATGAGGATGAGGCACTAAAGCTTGCTCCTCCGTTTGATAAAGTCATCCAAATCTTCAAAGCTTCTGCACAGGAAAAAGTGAATACGATGAGTTGTTTCCCTTTCCAAGATTTTGATGATGCCTTATTTTGCGATTTGGAAAGCAAAGAAGTGTTAGAGGAGCCTTTGGATGCTTTAATCCCTTCATGTTATGATGAAGGGAATGACATGGTTAATAATATTGAGGAGTTCATACATGTTGGGAAATGTAAATGGGATGTAATTGGTTATGATGGGGATCCTATTTACGACATTGAGGATCATTTCCAAATGTTGCCTTTATAGCTATCATATCAGGTCACTACTAATTCTGATATTTGGCAACAAGGAAATGATATAATTACAAACATCTCCAAGGGTGACCTAGTTCTATGCTCTCCTGATGATTTTTGGTCATACAGTGAGGATTTTGATGAGTATTCCTATGAGCACTTGGATTTATTCTATGAAGAAGATTATCAACCGCCATTGTGCTCAGATCTTGATAAGGGTGAGGACATTTCTTCCCTGAATCAGAATACTCATGACAAGGTTTTCCAACCTCCTTTGATTACTTTACCTCGCTATGTCACCAAGGGTGTAGTTGGGAAACATGTCCCTTGTCTTGAGTTTTCTCCAGGACAAAGCCTTCTTTTAGAATTCAAGGGCAGGTTGAATACCTTAAAAATAAGTTTATTATTTCAGTCTTTCAGCTTTCCCTTAGAAAATTGCCGATCATCCTCTAGGATCTTGCTAGTCCCTTCCCAGACCTTAGGATGTGATGACGTCCAAGGTAGCCAACCTTTAGACTCTTTGAGTCAGTCTTTTAAGCCTTTGATTTTTCACGATCCCTTTCTAAGATGGATTGAGCACTTTCCTAGAAGTGTGACTTGGGAAAATTTTTGTCCCTCCCTCTCGCCTGCATGAGCTAGACCTTACGATTTTCGATGATATGATACATGCTCTAACTCGTTATTTTTGTGCTTAACTTGTCATTGTTTTGGTTTATGATGAAGCACATAGGTAGGTATTATGAGATATTGTTAGGATGGTTTCACTGGTTATTTGACTACACCTAACATTCAACCAACAAGTAAGTAGAAGTAGGTAGGCATTTGCATCCATTGTATATGCCATTTGCATATCATGCTAGTAGAGTTATACTTTCATATTCACATTGTATTTCTCCATTATGTATATATGCACGCTTATGAATATATTTTTATATCATATATGAACAAGGGGTGATATCACCACCCTAAGGATTACTGATGCATTTTGTTGAGATCTGGCAGGCACAGGTCATACCAGAGATGCTGAGGTTCTCATGCGCTCTACGGTGAACACATGTCCCCGAGTTGGAGCTAGATGTTATCCCCTAGCCTAGGGATAACTAAGGAGATCATGTCTCGAGGCCCACAGGTCGTAGACATGGAGTGTTGAGAGTCGAATGACTTGAGCATGGCCCCGAAGGGCCCTTCTTTTCTTCAGTGGAGCCCCTTTAGCCTGGTCCTGAAGTAGCAGTAAGTCTTGCTCCATCAGGTAATGAGTTCGGGTATCATGGTATGTGTCCTTCTGATTATTGAAGCACTTGAATATGTTGCATTTAATTCTCCTTCATTTCATAACGTTTGCTTGGAAATTATGCTCTTTGACTTGTTCATACCTGGAAGGGTGACATGATGCCCTAGTAAGTTGATCTCCCTCTAGGATGGGTGGGTTGCCACTGGGTGGGTCTATGAAAGGTCATTGTCCGTTCCCTCCATACTTACCACTTTCCATCTTTATTCCTCTCATCTTCCCATACCTTTATTCAGGCATGTTGAAATAATGTAACTGCGAAGAGCATTCTTATTATTTTGTTATTGGATTAAATCCCCATTGTGGATCAATCTTGTCATTATTATTATTTTTATTATTAGATTAATCCCCATTGAGGATTAATCAAGTCGGTAATTGT
>SNQJ01S0015309.1:15772-42624 GCA_010110895.2 Picea sitchensis | reverse complement strand
AATTAAATTCTGGGTCTCAATAATAACTGTTGGGGCCGACTTCTTATTCTGCCTATTACAATTGTCCGTTGACCAATCCGCAAAAGGGGATTTGGTCCTAATACAATTACCGACATGATTAATCCACAATGGGGATTAATCCTGTGAATAAAATAACAATAAGAATAAGAATACTCTTCGCAGTTACATTATTTTAACATTCATTAGTGTTTTCCCCTTGGAATGACACACTAGGATCTGTTACAAGGTCTTCTTCCATAAGTTTTCATGCAACATAAAACTTTTCTATTTCTTGGATTAAGGGAAACCACCTTCTTGAGTCATTGTCCCAACTTGCACAGAACGCCTACAAAAATTCTGCAAAATATGTAAACATGCCTTTACCAAGGCTTTCATACCACATATGTGCAGACCCTTTCAAACTCATCATGAAAAATTTCATCACAACATCCTCATGAAGGAAGTCATATTTCTTGCAATATTCGTTGAATGTAGACATGTGGTTTACAATTCAATCTCCATATCCATAGAAAAAGGGTAAGTACTCTTCCATATCAATTATATGATCATGTGAAAAATTCTTCATACCTGAAAAGTCAACCTGAGCATAACATCATGCTAACCGTGGAGGGAGCTTCTCCATTTTTATTTGTAGAATCTAGAAAAAGGCTAAAATGAAAATCTGGGATGAAAAATATCTATGGGAATACCACAATGGAGTCGCCAATACATACCTTACTTCTTACCTTAGAGATTGGATTCTTGTATGTGCCTCTTTATGTCTGATGTGGTTCAGGTGGAGCCGCCAGGTGAGCTCCTGCAAGTTAGTGCAAATAATAATAAACTCACCAAAAGATAAAAAAACAAATTCTTACTAGAGATCAGGCAATGGAGTCACCAAAGTTGGAAACTTTTCGTTGCAATGCACTTCTTTTCATTTTTCTTTAGTGGAGTCGTCAAATGAGACTCTAAAATGTTAGCCAATAAAACCAAAATAATCTCATCAAAGTACAAAGCAATAAAGTTTTACCAATATTTGTTGTAACTTGTTGAGGATCCTTGGTATAAAAACCTTGTTCCCCGACAACGGCCCCAAGAAATGTTACCGACCAAACTAGCAGACCACCAAGGTCCTCAATCTGCTAGGGCAGAAACACAGGGGATAGGTGACCAATGTCACCAAAACTCCTATCCTTCCCTGTTCGAGCCAAACTCCTACACTAAGAAGCTCTGGGAGGCTTCCCAAAAATATCACTTCACCTCAAAGGATCTTGAGACCAGTGCCTAAACAGAGAACACTAGGTTAAGGTAGGAGTTAATTGTTTAAATAACTTGTTGGACGAATATATAATGCAGAAAATAAAACAACAGAACAGCAAGCTAACTTACCCCAATCCACCAAAATACTAGATAAGATAATGCACAAGGAAAGGGTTAAATACTCTTATCACTTCGTGAATGATTTGTATTGTTTGTACCTTGAGTAGAGTGGCTGGAAATGAAGTGTTTTGTCGCTGCCCTGTTATATCAGACCTGCAAAAACAGAGAAAAACGCAGAAAACAGTAAAGAAAATGGCCTTTTGAGACCCCCCACAAGTGTATAATCACACTAAATCAATAGATCTATGGGTAGAAAGGGTAGGGCAGCAAGGTATGAATGAATACTATGCCCTAGAGCCTTTAGATCTGCAGGAAAGATAGTTTCCAGCTCGCTGGAAATTACCTCTGCAGAATTGGGGTTCAAATCCCCCTAGAATCAAAACCCAAAAAATGCTACACCCAAAAAAAGACTTATCAGGGCTGTATTTACTTCTATATTAACCAGAAAACAAGAGATATATCTTGGAAATCAAATCTGGAAAGTAATGGAAGGGTTTGGGAGGTAAATACTTACAACATTACCCCTTCTCATGCAAAAATTAGTGTATATCTGCATGTGTTCTTCGTTGTAATAATGCAGATCTGCACACTATTCTTCAAGACACCCTTCTAATATATGTTCAATAAAGCTCAAAAAATCAAGGGTAAGTTATCTTGGGGTAGGGAAATCCCCAAGATCTACTAGCTTACAAGATATAAAATTGAAGAACTAAACTAGGGTATGATTTTTTTTATATTTTTATAATAAGATAAATAATTCAAATTTATAAATAAATGGTTGAAGAAATTGAGAGAAAACCTTACCACTTTCTACCTTTTAGATGGCTCTTGGTTTGAGCGGTTGTGACCCCGCAAGTTTAAGATCGGCCTTAGATTTCTAGTTGATTGGGTTTGGAGTCGAAGGACTATCGCCTCCAATACTAGAAATTTTAAAAGAAAATGGGTTGCTCCTTAGATTTGCTAGGAAAATGCCTTGACAGATGGTCTCCGAGACAATCAATCGACTTGGGTCAAAGAGACAAACAACCGCTTGGTTGAAGCTACTTCTAAGGAAGTAGGTCCAACAACTTGAGTTGTTTCACTAGGCACCCACAAGAAACGGAAGGGGCAAAGAGTCTAGTTCATTTCCTCCACGTGACTCTGTAGCCCCTCAATGGATTGATTAATCACCTCTTGCAATTATCCTGAGAAACCTGTTAAAGTGTTGATATTATGGTAGTTGCGGGAGGTATTAACCTCCACGTGTAACCCTGACAAGAATAGAATATTCCGTGAAGCAAGAAGAAACCCTAAAGCATGGATAATAACCCTAGGAGGCAAGTCGGCTCAAGAGAATATTTATTATTGAGTTATTAGCCTCCAGAAGTAGAAGTCGGCCCAGACAGCTTAAAGAGAACAGTATAAATATAGGGCGCCAGATTTCATTTGACACGCACATCTCGCAACTACAGAAATGTAAGAGTGCGCACTGCAGAAACTAAGTGTGTGCGCAAGTCTGGAGAGTAGTTGCAGCTACTGCAACCTGTATTCTCGGTTTAGGCTTGGACTTTCTATTGGTTATGGTTTGGACTTTCTTCCTTGTGTGCTAGCTCTGGAGAGAGGTACGCTACATTGATTGGCTATTAGGCCTAGAGTTTGCTTCCGAAATCATTCTCTGTCAAGGTTAAGGTGCTCGGCGGTGGCTTCGGCCTATGGTTGGGTGACAATATTGCTATATTGTCTATGGTTAAACGAGCACATCTATTATTTCTAACAGGTTATGGGCCCACCCTATCTTCGGACGGCCTAACCGCTGGAAGATAGAATGGGAGGATTTGCTCAGTTACAGTTGCAGTTGTAGTTGCAGTGAGTTTTTGCTGCAGCAACGAAACCCTAACCCTCTTGTTGAGGCACCTTAAGTAAAGAGATTGGCCTAATTTTTGGATAGCCTAGTGCACCCTAACCCAGTGCACCTCTTGGTACTCTCAGCAAGCTAAGACGCCAAGTTTGAGTTTTTGGTCAAAGTCAAAGGTTGACCAAGTCAAAGCAGTCATGACTTATTCTATGAAGTCAGAAAACAAGTTAGAAGGGGCTTCTAACTTCGGAGTATGGAAGACAAGGATTGATCTCATCCTTGCCAAGAATAAAGTGTTGGATATCGTGAAAGGGAAGATCGCGGAACCACAGTATGAAGAAGGAAAATAGAAGGAACCTCAGAACGTTGCAATTATGGAGAAGTTCAAGGACAGTGACATCAATGCCATGAGTCATAGTGGACTCTGTAAAAGACCACTTGATAACCTACATCTCTCATCTTGACTCATCTAAGAAGATGTACGATGCCCTAACTAACCTCTTCTCAGTCAGAAACATTGGACAAGTAATGAGTCTAAAGAATGAGCTTTGTGACATGAAAATGAATGATGATGACAGCATAACATCATACTTTGTGAGAATCTCTCAGATAAGAGATCAACTACAAGCTATTGAAGAAAATATTTCAGAGAAGGAACTGGTAAATATAGTACTCAATGGTCTTCCCAAGACATGGGATGCATTTGCCGCAAGCATGAACACAAGGAAGGAGTACCCCACATTTGAAGAACTTTGGATTTCTTGTGCACAAGAAGAATCAAGGATTAGCGCAAAAGAGAAATTCCAAAGGAAAGATGATGATCAAGCCTACGCAATAAAGTTCAAGAAATTCAGGAATAAGAAGAAGTTTGACTCAAGGAAGAAACCAAATCAAGAGAAAGATATGTCAAAAATACAATGCTTCAACTATCGAAAATATGGTCACTACAAGAATCATTGTCCCTAGTTAAAGAAAAGGAAGGAAACACACGAAGCATCAGTTGCCGAAGAAAGGGAACCCTCAAAGAAGGCCAAGTAGGATAAAACAGACTTCTTCTTCTAAAACAAGGTAACAATATTCTTCATGGTTCTTGTACATACCATGTTTACATAGTTTATGTACATATCTTGTATATATATTTCTTAGAAGATAAGATGTTCATGTGAAACAATAGCTATGGAAGAATAACAAGATAAGGATTGCTATCACGATGACTACAAGTCAAGCAATACACATGAAAAGATGAAGTACATTGACAATCCTTGGTAACAATTCCTGTGGAAGCTATTACATAAGTAACAGTGGCAAGATAAACCGAAATCATAATCAAACTTGAAGAAACCTAGAAGAAGTAAAAAAAAACAGAAAGAAGTCAGCAATCAAGAGGAAATTAGAAAAAGACTTGTGACACTTTGCAGAAGGCAATAAGGATGCAGACGGAAGCGTGGACTCTCTTAGATGGAGGAAGTTGATTATATAATTCCAAAAGAAGAGCATGCATTCGTGCATGAAGCAAGGATTAGGAGGGAGTTAATCCTAAATGATATGATCCATCGAGGATTATGAAGTATCTGTCCATGTTCCAATTGAAAGTAGTAGCCATGATAAACAGTATGTGTTCAGTTTGACTCTAGAAGAAGTCTTCTTCGAAAAGAAGCCTTAAAGTATCCTTGGTTGTCCATCTACATCCATGATCCTATGATGAAAGTAAGAAGTTGGAATCTTCAGCGCATGGAATCTATAGAAGACTCCATGGACCCAAGAGCTAAAGTGAAACATGAGGAAGAACATGAAGATTCCAAGAAAAAAAGAAAATCCAGAACAACGAGTTATTATACTGAAAATCACAAGACTACCAGCTTGGTTTGAACCCACTAGAAGCAATCAAGGAGAAGTAATGGAAGATATGATGAAGAACAGTATATGTAAGAAATTGTGAAAAAAGATTATGAATGGAAGCATTGCGAGATTCAGAACTAGAAGTTCTTACAAAAGGAGGAGAAGACTACGATAACAGCTTGTTCCCGTAAACCAGATATACCTCTATCTAAGCCATTATATCTCTTGCATTATCCATGGATTGAAGTTTACATCAGTTGGTTGTAAAAGACTGTTCTTCCCAATAAGAGGATTTGAGGAAGAAGCTTATGTAAAGCAATCTCAAGTTTTTGAGGTATACCAGAAAGAGACCCATGTATGCAGATATAAGAAGACCTTGTATGCAGATATATGATTGCTATGGAGACTGTATGTCTCCGGACAGTAGATGTATGCTATTGTGGTGGATGTGTTCCACTGGTTGTGACTATGTGTCATTGATTAAGTAGTCGTGTGCTACTTGGTGTGGTAGTATACCACTAGATAGTAGTTGTGTACTACTATGGATAGACACAGTTGTGTTCTATTGAATGACATTGTTCTGATTGTCGTGTAGACTATCAATGGTGTTCAAAATGATTATCAGTTAGATGGATAGTCAGTGTACTAGTGGACAGACATTCTCCAGGAGTCAGTGTGCTAGTGGACAGACATTCTCCAAGTGGAAAATGGTCCAAGACATTTATTCTTCTAGGACGTATGTAGAAGAATAGTCCTTGTAGCCCATGGCGTGGCTTCCAGCATCTGTTGAAATAGTTATTCTTCTAGGGTAGATGTCCGGATTAGAAGAATGGTTTTTGCATCACTCTGTGGAGTGAATGACTTATTCAGTATCATGCCCAATTACTCAGATGGAGTATGGTTTCGAGAGATGATACAGTTGATGCTATCATGATATTGATAATGATGAGGGTGCTCGTGATCTAATCATGAGATAGCATGTATGGCTATGATGATGCTACCGATTGAATGGTATGTTTGTGCTCAAGACCATTGCTTTCAATACCTCCCTAGCTAGAAGGGAGTGTTGATATTATGGTAGTTGCGGGAGGTATTAACTTCCACGTGTAACCCTGACAAGAATAGAATATTTCGGGAAGCAAGAAGAAACCCTAAAGCATGGATAATAACCCTAGGAGGCAAGTTGGCTCAAGAGAATATTTATCATTGAGTTATTAACCTCCAGAAGTAGAAGTCAGCTCAGACAGCTTAAAGAGAACAGTATAAATATAGGGCGCCAGATCTCATTTGACACACACATCTTGCAACTGCAGAAATGTAAGAGTTTTCACTGCAGAAACGAAGTAAGTGCGCAAGTCTGGAGAGTAGCTGCAGCTGCAGCTACTGCAACCTGTATTCTCAGTTTAGGCTTGGACTTTCTATTGGTTATAGTTTGGACTTTATGCCTTGTGTGCTAGCTCTGGAGAGAGGTACGCTACATTGATTGGCTATAAGGCCTGGGGTTTGCTTCCGAAATCATTCTCTGTCAAGGTTAAGGTGCTCGGGGGTGGCTTCGGCCTATGGTTGGGTGACAATATTGTTATATTGTCTATGGTTAAACGAGCACATCTATTATTTCTAACATAAAGCACAAAAAATTATCCTTGGCCAAGAAAAACAAGCATTACAGTAGACAATCCACAATTGACACAAGAGAATTGAGTTCAAAATTATGGAATTTTGATCTCACAAAGTTTCCAACAACAACAAATGAGAGGAGGGGCTAGTCTTATATAGTTTTTATTGTAACTGCTAGTTTCTACCTCCCTCATAAAATAATATTTTCTTGGTTTGTTCATCCACGATTGGTTGGAGGCTAAACCCATTGAATAATATTTTTAATTACATAGCTCCATGATAAAAATGGGATAAAATCCATTTTAGAACTATTGAGCATTGAAAATGTTCACATGAGAGATTTGCTCCACCAAAAGAGAGGTCGTGTAGCTTAGGAGAAGGTGCATTATGGTGGAGAAATGACCAATGTTCCATCTTGGGGACAATTTCCCCTTGAGAAATGAGCACAACGGTCATATTTTGTCCACATTTGACCTCTCTTTACTCCAACGGCTAGTTTGACTATTCAAATCCATGAAAAGGAGGAACGATTTGTTCCAAAGGGGATGATTTGGTCTTTTTAGTGTCTTAATAAATCATTTTGCTTGGAGAGAGAGCATCTTTGATTTGCTAAAATTCCTCCAACAACTAGTAGACCAAAACATTCCTCTTCTTTGACCATTCAACTTGGGAAATGTGCTCAATGTCCCTCTTAGAAGAATGGGACGATTTTCCTTTGGGAGGCTCTATCTCATTTAATACTTCATCAATCCAAAAATTGCAATATGGGTTTTACTCATAAAAATTTTACGATCATTTTGAGTCCATGTATTTTTGCCTTTGGGGACCCGTTGCATTGGGATCCATGAACTACCTCAAAAGACATGCAATGATGATAACTTTGTGAGACTACCATGTTGAGAACAAAAATGATAAATGCACCATGGCCAAGAAATGCCTACAAACTCAATAGAAAATAACCATGTGGCAAGACATAGGTGTGCATGACATGGACCGAACTAGGCCCCAGAAACTGCAATCACCCCTACATAAGACTCATGGATCCACACAACCATGTATCCCAATAGATCCATGCCAAGGCCTCCAATCCTATCCAAAACAAAAGACATTGAGACAGGGACTAAGGGGACTGATCATGGTCGGACCAAGTCTGGGAATCCATTACATAATCATCCATTATGGTTTACATGGATTTTGACTTGCATCCTTGGACTTACAATGGTGTAGCCAAGTGAAAATATAGGGTATCTCCTAGAGAGGTAACAGGACCTTGGATGAGGAGTGCCCTTGTCTTGGAGCCTTGCTTGTGTATGACATCACCTTGGAGCTTGACATGTATACCCTTGGAGTGTAGCACTTCAGATGTGTAGGCCTACTTATTTGTAGTAGGTTGCTTGTAAGGGTGTAGGCCCACTTTTGTATTGTTGGCCTCCCTTACCTCTTATATAGAGAGAGAAAGGAGAGAGTGCTTTGTTGAGTGTCATCTTGAGGATCTTATGTTTAGAGAAGTGAGAAGAAGAGAGCCTTGTTCTCTCTCTCTTTATCTCTTGGGAATTCTTTTATGTCTTTTCTCTCTCTTGGTTTTGGAGCACTAGGGTTCTTAGAGGATTCTTTGGATGTGTTAGGGCTAGGGTTTTGCTCTAAGAAGAATAAGGAGCTAGGATTTGTGTGAAACGCTAGAGGAGAAGGAGCTTATGCTTGTTGGAGAAGAAGAAGAGAGAAGACATGTCTTGCCTGGAGCCAAGGAAGCTTGCTAGTGTTGATGCTAGTTTGTGGAGGATCTTTGGTGGAACTAGGGTTTTCATGGTTTTCTCTCGCTAGGGTTTTGGAGAGCTTGTTATTCCCATTTTGTGGGATAACTAAAGAGATGATGTGTCGAGGCCCTCGGATTGCAGACATGGAGTACCGAGAGACAGTCTGACTAGCAATGTCCACTTACACAGATGGAGACCCACCTGAACACCACAGCTCCAGGATCGTCACAACAGTATCCACCACATCAGCTGGCCTCTGGAAGACCTTGCTCCATGAGGTATAAGTCAGGTATTATGGTGAGTGTCATTTCAATATTTGAGGCATTTTAGTTTGTTACATCTATTACTGCTTTTGATTATGTGACATTTTCTTGGACATTATGCTCTTTGCCTCGTTTCACCTTGGGGGTTGACATTGCACCCTAGTAAGTGGGTCACCCTTAGGGATAGGTATGTTATTAGGAGGTCCTTTTGACGAGTCATCGTGCCATTCCCAACCATACTTGTCACTTTCCACATTTCATCCCCTAATTTCCTCACCTTTTGGGTTTTTCAAGTGTACTGACCCAAGAAGGGGTTGAAGGCCTAGAGGCTTGTGGCTGGAAAAAGATAAAAGTCTGATTATGAACTGTAAATTTTAATGACAAACTCAGCAAGCTAACAATTATGTCATACACTTAGCATCATACACTTAGCAACCTAGAGATAATTGTTTGCATGAACTCTGAAATGTCTCACTGTCTCACACCCACATTCAGAAATTTCCATAAGCAGAAATATACATTGCTAAGCAAATATGCAGCGGAAATAAACACAATGGACAGCATTCAATAACCCATGAAAAACTTAGAAATTTAGGCAAATGCCAGGGAAAACCCCAATGTGGGGAAACCCAACAAGAGAGAGGGAGATCTTATTATTCAGCTTCAGAAAAATACATATCAGCAAAAAAATTACAATTTCCAGCCAAGAAAAGTCCACTTACTGCACACTAAAACAGTCCCAAAAATCTACCTCGTAATCAGTGCCAAATTCGTATTGTTGTATGGCCCTCCCTATACCTCGAAATCCGTGCCAACAGCCAATTGTATGGATGGTTATGTACGGCCCAGAAACAGCAAGCAAAACCCTTGAATCAGCCTCGAAAATCGTGCCAAAGACTGCCTCGATTTGCATGCCCTCTTTCACTTGTTGTACGGACTGTACGGATCCATACAGTACGGCCTCCCACAGCAGAAAAACAACTCAGCAATGAAACAGATATGCTCCCCTGGGATTTGTGCCCACTTTGTCTTGGAAAATGTGCCCACTATGCTGCCCTAAATTTCCTCTCTCAAACCTACTCGAAAATTTCTCTCAATCTCCTCCTCTTGTGTCTTGCACACTACCCAATGCATTCTTTTATAAATCTGAAAATGACCTTTTCCCTCCAAAGTGTCTTTTCACCTTCCCCAACCCTAAATCCAAAGGCCAAGATCTAATCCCAACCCTAAAACCAAAGGCCAAGATCTAATCTTTCCTTTTTCAAGATCAAGGGTCATGATCCATCTCCTCCAAAATGAATCACTTTAAAAATATTAAAGTAATTTTACTTTATTGACAAAGTGTACCCTTTATGAAATAAAGTCACTTTAAAATTAGAAGGTACACTTTATTAAAAAGTCACTTTAATAAAAGAACCACTTTACAACTTTATAAAAACCCATTACAAAGTTAAGTGCCTAGTAGTGTAAACATAAGGTTACATCCACATACAAGACAAAACATGCGGAGTACCTCCTGAGCTAAAAAGCTAACATGAACCTTCTAGATGCTCGCCCAAAGAGGTCTTGAGAGCAATGAAAAGCTTCTCCTAAAAAATCAAAGACCTGCAAAAGAAAACACATAACATAAATGTCCCACTTGATTGAGGGATTTACACAAAGTGCATTACAAGCTAGACTATACCCCCATGGTACTATGTGTACTTCTCCCTTCAAGCGACACTTCGGCACTGCCCCCCAAGCTAATCAATTCACCCTAGGGAGTACCCATTGTTTGGACCTTAATTAATTAATGGCAATAAATGGGCTTGGAAAAATGATGCATTGACAACGAAGGTGCAGCACACCCTCTACAAAGGCACCCATAAGTGAGACACTACAACCCCTTGTATGTCATGAACCCCATGCCCAAAAGTTTTCCCCTCATCCACATGACTTAAAAGGAGGTCCCCTCGGAAAACACCCCTAAACTTAAGGAACGATTCACCCAATAGGTCATTTTGTCAACCCTCCCATACCTAAACTTGGCAAATTGCATAGGGTCTTTGAGCATTAGTTTATTTGGATGAGGTGGTTTGGATGTACTTGCTTAGATGGCTCTTTTATTGATTTGATTTACTCATCATGATGCTTTGACTTGAGATCCTTGGAGGGTGTATCCATTTGTCTTTGCAGGGCCTAGCTGGTGAACAGTTTTGGAGGAACAAGCCTAGCTTGGGCTTCCATGGGGCTTGAAGCCCACAGGTTGGATTATAAGGATACAAGTGTCTAGAAATGAGGAGATAAGACAAATCTTCTTGAATTAGGAGAAACACCTAAGGGGAATGCTAAAGAAATTCAAGATGATACATTGCAAACCTATATCAACATCCTTCAACAGAAACTAGAAACTATTGAGAGAGATAAAACCTAAGACAAAAAATGAAATTGACGGGATGAGTCAAGTTCCATATCAAAAGCACAGTGAGAAGCTTAATGTATGCCATGATTAGCACAAAGCCAAAAATTGCACATGTAATGGGAGTGGTAACTCAATTCATGCTAAATCCTGGACCAAAAACTGAATTGCAGTAAAGAAAATATTTTCTATATGCAAGGATCAAAGAAAATGAGACTTTCGTATGCTAGTGGTAACAAAGAGCATGAAAATGTTCTAATAGGCTTCAATGATTCTAATTGGATTGGAGATATCAACAATACGAAGTTGACTACCTGATACATCCTCAAATTCAATGCACATGCAACCCCACAAAAGACAATGGACAGTGGCATTGACAAGTGCTAAAGAAGAATACAAGGTTACTACACAAGCATGTAAAGAGATGGAGTGGTTCTAAAAGTTGTTAGGTGAACTAAATTTGGAACAACAAAATCAATAGTGATAAATTGTGATAACCAAAGTGTTGTTGTGCATGCTTAAAATACCAAGTATCATTCAAGGTCAAACCACAATGCACATTTGGAGAACAAAAAGATGGGAGTGCACTAGGAGCACTATGAAGCACTGTGAAGAAAAACCTAGTGTTTGACAAATGATTAGGGCTTTCAACAAAAGGCCATGTCGGCAATGGAAGCAGAACGTCCATCTTTATCCTTCAAAGAAGCGATGATGGGCGACTCAACAAAGAAGAAAGTAGCAATGGGGAGAGTAGGGAAATCAGTTGTAGGAAACCATAAAATAGGGGAAGCAAGTGGAAAAGGAGGTCAAAGCCAGAGGTGACAAGAAATCGAAGGGCAGACACCTAGAAAAAATGAAGTAAAAAACAAGGCATGAGGTTACCTCTACAAAGGTTAGCAACTACATTCAATACATGAAGGATCATGTTGTTGTGGGCAAGTTCATTTGCATTTGGCACTCTGAAAAGGCTCTTATCTAGTGGGTCAATACAAGATGGAAGACAAAGGGGCAAGTAGATCTAAAACTAGTATCCAAAGGATTCTTCATTGCAATTTTTGCAAATGCAGAAGACCGTGAGAGAGTCTTTGAAGATGGTCCATACATTTTTAATTTAGTAGGGTTGCATCTACGGTTTTGGACGGAAAGATTTAGCCTGGAGAAAAATGATTTCCCTGAAGCACCAGTATGGATTCATCTCTACTCTCTACCGCGGGAATATTGGGAGGAAGAAACACCAGCAAGGATAGGTAACATGTTAGGCAGATTCGTCAAGACATCAAAGATTTACTAAGATTGGTAAATATACCTCCTATGCCCACATTTGTGTTTATATCAATGTGCCAGGAGTGTTGCTAGAGTCTATATGCATCAATTTTCAAGACAATGAATGGCTACAAACTCTAGACTATGAACATGTTGATGTTTTGTAGCATCGAGAGGTATTCCCACATTGGCCTTGGTGTCGAGCATGTGGGAATCTTTGTTGCACTCACGTCGCATTTTTTGTTTTGGTGAAAACTCCTTGTATATTGAGTTGGAGCTTGGTTGGGGCTTACACCCACATGGAGGAATAAACAATTCTAATTTAATGTTGAGTTTAGTGAAGGCTCCTTAAAGTAAGTTAAGGGCTTCTAAACTCACTTTAGACTCCTATAAAAGGAGAGGCAATGTGAGGATCATTGGGACATCTCATTGTGACATTATGGAGTTGGCATAAGTGAGTAAGCACTTGTGCCAAGGAGATTGGGTGGCAATTTCAGCAAAGGAAATTCTGCACTTTAGCAAATTTGGCCTAGGGTTTCTGGACATTCTTTCTCTTTAGTTTTTCATCCTAGGAGAACAGTTGCACGTGTGAGACAGTGACACGTGTGACAAGAGGAGGAGAGAGAAGGCCGCATGTGTGACAGAAGTGCTAAAACAAGTCGCACGTGTGACAGCAGCAGAAAAACAGGCCGCACATGTGGTATGGACTATACGGACCACACGTGCGGACCGTACGACTAACGTCAGTAGGTCATACAGTAGATTTGTAAGTTGGGGTTTTTCCGGAATTTGCTGAGTTTGTAAAATTATTGAAGAGGATTGGTTTCATCCTCAGAAATTTTTACATAACAAAAATTTTGTGTCTCATGTGTGTGAATGATTTCTCTCTGATCTTTATGTTTCCGCTGTAAATTTCTGTCATAATTTCAGTGTAGAATTATTCAGTGATAATAGTCCTAGTTTATTGTTTGAGGTCACTTGGAAGTAATTCTCAGATTTGAAATTGAATGCATTGGATCGCACCTGAAAATTTGACAGAACATGTCCCATTTCAATGTAGAAATGTCATGAGCATGGACATCTCTTCAAAGATTCTCTGCTCAACAAGCTCGTGAATCTTGAAAATTGAAGGAAGACGTTGATAAGGAGGGGTTCACTCGAGTACAAAGCAAAAGAAAACCAAGCAAAAAACATTATAAATCTCCAACCAACAATGAAAACAACTTTCAAGCTTTGGCAACAGAAATAGAAGAGAGAAAGGATCCCCAAACACACAAAGAAAGGGAAGAAGCTCTGCCAAAAACTAAAGAAGTTTAGTCTACTTCAAAAAATCCAAGGGGGGGGGCAAAAACTAGCATGAAAGGAAGGAAAACGTAGAGACCCAACAAGCTAATAAATATGGCCAAGGAAATAGAGGAAGACAAACGATAGGAGTCGGGGATGGAAAAAGAGGAGGAAGAGTTGTTGGAGTCAAAGGAAGAAGAGACAGGACTTATAGAGGACAAAAAAATGGTTGAGGTAGATTTACCAACACTAAAAAATAATGGTGAAAACCATTTGGTAAACCTAATAAAACTGCAAATGCAACAACTTCATAAGCAACTCTCGAAAGGAAAAAACAAGGTGGGTAACAATAGTCAAACTCCAGGGTTGTTGGTGGGATTAGGGACTAGAACATCCAATCTCAAACCATAAGAAAAACCTAGCAGAGAGGAAAATAAAAAAGGTCAAAAAATGCGTAAACAAATAATTCATGAAGGAGGAGCTCAAATGGTAGAATCAAGGCAAGCAATAACACTACCAAAAAAGTACCTAGTTACCCCATCAAAGGTTTGATATGAAGATATATCATGGAATATTAGAGGGGTGAATAAGGTGGGTAAACAAATGTTGCTAAACAACCTAATAGTGAAAAAGAAACCCAATAATATCATGATCCAAGAAACTAAATATGACAGAGACAAGATGACATTGATTGCAAAAAAGATATGGAAAGTATGCGAAGTAGTCGCCATCAAATTGAAGGGCTTCTCGGGGGGCTAGCAATCCTCTGGAATGCCTCTCAAATGGTACTATAAGACATTATTGTTGATGTTTGTAGCATCGAACAGGAGCTTCTGCATAGGTCTAAGTGTCTAGACATGTGGAAGTCGTCCAAAGACTTCAACCTTAGTAATTTACTTTAATTAAAGGAATTATTAAAGTAAAGTGTTTTTACAATTAAAGTGAGTTTAATTTAATGAAATGCTAAGGTTATTAATGTTAGTGAATTAAATGAATCTTAGCCATTGATCTCAAATGAGGTGAGATCTAATCTCAACTGTTAATCACTTTGGAGATTAGGGTTATGTTTGATTCAGTAATAACTCAAGATTATAAAAGCAAGGCTAGGTGAAGAAGAAAGACATCCACTTGAAGAGCAAAGAAGGACTTTTGCTCAAGTGCTTGAGTCACGAAGGATTGTGATTCAACAGGATCTCAACAAAGGTGAAGAAGGACTTTCATCTAGAGATCAAGTCCAAAGGAAAGGAGGAAAGTGCAGGTAGTGCGGCAAGGAGAAGAAAACCCAGCAACCAAAAATCAAACGACGGATTTTTGGGGAGCAGATCTGAGGTACCAGCGGACAAATCTAGCAAATCTGAAATACCTGCGGACAAATCTAGTGCAGATCTAAGGTACTAGCAGGTAGATCTAGCATATGTGAGGTACCAGCGAACAGATCTAGCAGATCTAAGGTACCAATGGACAGATCTAGCAGATCTGAGGTACCAGCGAACAGATTTAGTGCAAAGTTGAGGTACCAATGGACAGATCTAGTGCAGATCTGAGGTATTAGCAGGCAGATCTAGCAGATCTGAGGTACCAGCACGCAAATCTAGCAGATCTGAGATACCAGGGAACAGATCTAGTGCAGAGCTCAGGTACCAATGGACAGATCTAGTGCATATCTGAGGTATCAGCAGGCAGATCTGAGGTACCAACAGGCAGATCTGGTGCAGATTTGAGTGTCCCGTAGGCAAATCGGGCAGAGGGTTTCTTCAAGGCCTGAGTTGCCATGTTTGTTGTATTTCTATTTTTCCTCAGTGGGCCATTCTCCCAGTAAGGAAGCTCGTGTAAGCTTGGAGTCATTATTAATGAAAAGTTGATTTGAAGGGCAAAATTTATGTGTGCATGTGTGAAGTTTTGTTTCCAGTTTGTTTTCGTGGTTTTATTTATTTCAACCAGTATATTTTATGATGTGTGTTGTAATTTAATTTCAGCAAGGAAATACACAAGATAGTAATTTATCCAGGTGCTAGGGATAGTGAGATTTTGCAACATGGTATCAAAGCTTTCACTTTGAGAGGGAGACCAATTTCAGGTTATACAACAGTTTATGACAGCATATCTATTAGATCCGATTTGCAGCAGTGGGTGTTTAAAGGACCAAACACAAATCCACAGCAGTTTGCAGCAGATTTGTCAGATCTACAAGGAGATCTCTGCAGATCTATAAACCAACAAATTTGAAATCCCAGTATTAAAGGTTTCATAGGTTTCTGAAGGACTAAGCACAAATTCTTCAGTTTATTGTGCCTGAAGAACAAGGCACATTTTTCCAACAGTTTAGATCTAAAAAATGGCAATAGCCAATCTCAGGTTTGAAGACAGGTTGGATGAAGCACGAGAGTTATTCAGCAGTCTGATGGAGGACTCAGGGATCCATGTGGAGCTTGGTGATGATGCCAAATATTCAGTGAAGGGTGAGGGAACTGTTTTGTTCCAGCTTGAGTCAAGTGGTTCCTTGGAAGACCAGGATGTGATATATGTACCAATGACAGAGGACGAGGAACAGGAGGGTCTGATGGGAGAATAGTGTTCAAAGGATTCAAGTTCAAGGAGTCAACCTTGAACCTTCAGGTGGGGAGGAGGAGTTAGCCCCTTCCCGCTCTGTCAAGAGACCTAGATGGTTCATGCAAACATTGAGGGATGCTCAGGAGCATGTTGAGGCCCCTAGGAGCATATTCAAGGAGAGCAGGCCTCGGAAGAAGTTTCCAAACTTCGTGGTTCTAATGAGTAGCATCATTGATTCTGAGTCTTCTGGTGTCCAGGAGGCAACAGACCAACAGGTTTGGTGGGATGCCATGGTGCAGGATGATGTGTGGGACATTGTGCCAGGACTGGAGGACAGCCAGTTCCAAGTGGCTCTTCCAGAAGTACCTTCCTCGCTAAGTGGGAGTGTTGATGTTTGTAGCATCGGACAAGAACTTTCACATAGGTCTAAGTGTTTAGACGTGTGGAAGTCGTTTGAATCCTTCAACCTTCATAATTTGCTTTAATTAAAGAAATTATTAAAGTAAAGTGCTTTTTATAATTAAAGTGAGTTTGCTTTACAGAAGCTTTTTTTATGACTTGTCTCCTGCCACAGGCATCATACATGGTGACATGTATCTACAAGATGTAAATTTCTTTTCTCCATGGATGAACAAAATTTACGCTTTTTTCTTCGGAAAATAATTAAAGTGAGTTTAATTTAATGAAATGCTAAGGTTATTAGCATTAGTGAATTAAAGGAATCTTAGTCATTGATCTCAAGTGATGGGAGATATAATCTCAACCATTAATCACTTTAGAGATTAGGGTTATGTTTGATTCGGTCATAACTCAAGATTATAAAAGCAAGGCTAGGTGAAGGAAAAAGACATCCACGGACTTTTGCTCAAGTGCTTGAGTCACGAAGGACTGGAATTCAAGGGGATCTCAGCAAAGGAGAAGGACTTTCATCTAGAAATCAAGTCCAAAGAAAGAAAGTGCAGGTAGTGCAGCAAGGAGAAGAAAACCCAATAACCAGAAATCGAAGGACGGATTTCTCGGGAGAAAATCTGACGTACCAACAGACAGATCTAGTAGATTTGAGGTACTAGCGGATTGATTTAGCAGATTTGAGGTACCAACAAACAAATCGTGAAGATCTGAGGTACCAGCGGACAGATCTATTGCAGATCTAAGGTACCAACAGGCAGATCTAGCAGATCTAAGGTAGCAGCGGACAAATCTAGTGCAATTCTTAGGTGTCAGCGAATTGATCTAGCAGATCTGAGGTACCAACAGGGCTAAGTGAAGGAAAAAGACATCCACTTGAAGAGAAAAGAAGGACTTTTGCTCAAGTGCTTGAGTCACGAAGGACTGTGATTAAAGGGGATCTCGGCAAAGGTGAAGAAAGACTTTCATCTAGAGATCAAGTCCAAAGGAGGAAAGTGCGGCTAGTGCAGCAAGGAGAAGAAAACCCAGCATCCATAGATTGAAGGACAGGTTTCTTGGGAGCAAATATGAGGTACCAGCAAACAGATCTAGTAGATCTAAGGTACCAGCGGACAGATCGTGCAGATCTGAGGTACCAGTGGACAAATCGTGCAGATCTGAGGTACCAGCGGGTAGATCGTGCAGATCTGAGGTGCCAGCTGACAGATCTAGTGCAGATGTTAGGTACCGACGGGCAGATCTAGTAGATTTGAGGTACCAGAGGACTGATTTAACAAATTTGAGGTACCAGCAGGTAGATCTAGCGGATATGAGGTACCAGCAGACAGATTTAGTGCAGCGCTGAGGTACCAGTGGAAAGATCTAGTGCAGATCTGAGGTATCATCAGGCAGATCTAGCAGATCTGAGGTACCAGCCAGCAAATCTAGCAGATTTGAGGTACCAACAGGTAGATCTAGTGCAGAGTTGAAGTACCAATGGACAGATCCAGTGCATATTTGAGGTATCAGCAGGAAGATCTAGTGCAAATCTGAGGTACCAAGTTGACCAACATGCAGATCTTGAAGATTTGAGGACCAGCAGGCAGATCTAGTGCAGATCTGAGTGTCGAGCAGGTAGATCTAGGCAGATCGGGTAAAGGGTTTCTTCAGGGCTTGAATTTCCAAGTTTGTTGTATTTTTATTTTTCCTCAGTGGGCCATTTTCCCAGTAAGGGAGCCCTTGTAAGCTTGGAGTGATTAATGAAAAGTTGATTTGAAGGGCAGAATTTATGTGTGCATGTGTGAAATTTTGTTTCGAGCTTCCGATGTTTCATTTATTTGTAGCCGGTGTATTTTATTCTATGTTGTAATTTAATTTCAGCAAGGAAATACACAAGGTAGTAATTTATCTAGGTGTTGGGGATAGTGAGATTTTTCAACAATTATAGAGGTCGAAAGATCAATCTCAACACACTTTAGAGAAACTAGCTCCACTGAAAGATGAATCATCACAAACATGTATGGCCCCACAATCCCTACTCAAAAATCAAACTTCCTTAATGCTCTATAAAAATTTGGATCACAACTAAAGGACCAACAATGGATAACTAGAGGAGACTTTAATTTGATAACCACCCTTACCAAAAAAAGGCAGGTATTCACAAACAGGAGGAGGATAGTGAGCATTTTTAAGAAATCCCAAGAACTTAAAATGGTGGACATTAGGACAAAGAATGGTTGCGATCCTTGGAACAATAAGAGGGAAGGCTCACATCCTATTGCAATTCATTTAGAATGCTTTCCAGTTCGTTTCGCTGAGGATCAAATCTTTGGCCTGTTTGCATAAACTGGGGTAGTTCAAGCACACCCGGACCTTAACCCTTTCGCTTTCAAAAATTATGGCTCTCACTTTCGAACTTCCTAGACAATATCAAAGTTCAGTGGGAGGAGGTAGGGCGAACAATAGGCTCAAAGATGTATACCTTTTAGCAAAGAGTAAGATACCAATTTGCATAAACCGAGATAGTTCAAGCGCACCCAGACCTAAACCCTTTCGCTTTGAAAAATTATGGCTCTCGCATCCAGACTTCCTAGACCATATCAAAGTTTGGTGGGAGGACGTAGGGGGAATAATAGGCTCAAAGATGTATACCTTTTAGCAAAGATCGAAGAATATGAAAGAGTGGCTAAAAATATGGAACAAAGAGATCTTAGGCAATATCTTTGAAGCTCAAAAAGAGCTAAATAGTAAGATGGCTCAAAGATGTATACCTATTTGCATAAATTGGGATAGTCCAAGCACACCCAAACCTAGACCCTTTTGATTTGAAAAATTATGGCTCTTGCATATGGACTTCCTAGACAATATCAAAGTTTGGTGGGAGGGGATAGGGGGGAACAATAGGCTCAAAGATGTATACCTTTTAGCAAAGATTGAAGAATCTGAAACAGTGGCTAAAAATATGAAACAAAGAGACCTTTGGCAATATCTTCCAAGCTCAAAAACAACTAAAGGTAAGATGGAGAAGTCGCAACATCAAATTATTATAGATGGAAAAACAGTAGAGATAATGAACCAAGAGGAATTTTTGTAGGAATAGTTGACATCGGGGCTCAACAGGAGGAAACCCTAAGGAGAGAGAAATCTAGAATTCGTTGGCTTAACGAACAGGATAGGAACACACAATTCTTTGACAATTCAATGATCAACCAGATGCATCACAATAAAATCATATCTTTAAAAAATGAACAAGTAGAAAAACTGGAAGCACATACAAATATAGAAAGGGAAATCATAACTTATTACAACCATCTTCTAATGAAACCTCGGGAAGATCATTGAGAGGCAATACAGTCTATAATTAGCCGCATTCCCACTCTAGTCACGGGGAACCAGAACACGAGTCTAATGAGGGAAATTATATTTGAAGAAGTTGAACAGGCAATTGAAGAGATCGCAACAAGGAAATCTCCTGGGTCAGATGGCTTTATAACAACTTTTTCCAAGCATGTTGGTCAGTAATCAAAACTTAAAAGATTGGAAAGTGGTGGAAGACTCAAGAAACACTAGTGGAGTTGTTCAAGCTCTCAATGCAACATTCCTTACGCTCATCCCCAAGGAAGAAGGAGCAAATACAATAGATAAATTCAGACCAATTTCTCTTTGCGGCATTATTCAGAAAGCAATCTCCAAAGTTGTAGCCATTCATTTAAATCCTATCATGACTCTCATCATATCCCAAGAGCAAGGGAGATACATAGAAGGCTGGCAAATTCAGGATGGCATTACTATAGCACATGAAGCAATCCACTGCCTTAAAACTAACAAAAAGTCTATAATGATGATAAAGTTAGACATCTCAAAGGCATTTGATCATCTCAACTGGGAGTTCATGGAGAAAATGCTAAGGCATTCAGTGTTAGTCAAGGTTGGACAAGCTAGATCAAGAACTTGGTCCCCTCTACCTTATTTTCAATTCTAATTGATAGCTCTCCCTCTCCCCCTTCTAATACTTCATAAGGCATCAAACAAGGAGATCCTTCATCTCCCTTTTTGTTCATCATAATGGCAGAAGGACTTGAGATGAGCCTTAGAAAAGTTGTGGAAGAGGGGCATCTCAAAGGGCTAAAGGTATCTGGGCACTTGGATCTCTAGTAAAGAGACCATTGAAGACAATGTTGACAGTACTTGGATTGGTGGATTAATATACATCTGTGCACATTGCCCAAGGGCCAAAACATGTTGCATTATGGTGGATATACTTTTTTTCGTTGTGTATGCACAAATTATATATATATATATATATAAAATTGGCATTTGGACTAGAATGGCACTCTTGAGCTACAGTTTGGAGCCTACCCTTTCACTCAGTGCATATATATATATATATATATAGCATTTGGACTAGAATGGCACTCTTGAGCTACAGTTTGGAGCCTACCCTATCACTTGGCATTTGGAGCCTACCCTTTCACTCAGTGCATATATATATATATATAATTGGCATTTGGACTAGCATGGCACTCTTGAGCTACAGTTTGGAGCCTACCCTATCATTGAGTGCCTCCATATACTTCAAATTTGTAAGCAATTGAATGTGCCTTCTTTTCAAAAGAGAAGTATGAATGAATTGACCAACGTCTCATTTATTGTTTAGTTTTACGAATGGTCATCATTGTTGGCATGCAAAGCACTTGAGGAGATATATATATCTATACATTACATATATGAGCAATTGGATTAGAGTGCTTGCCAATTTTTTCACAAACAGATTTGGAATGTGTCACTCAATTGGCACTTGAAAATAGAGCATTGAAAACAGAAAAGAACATAAGCCTTGAAATCCATCATGAAGACAGAGATCTCTACTTAATTCCTAGACCAGAGCTTTCATTCAAATGATTTGGCATCAATAAATGAACCTTATAATCAATTCTAAGGAGAGATTGCAAAGAACAATTTCATTTCTGCAAGGATCCATGTTGGTGAGCCATGTGGGCTAAGTCCAAAGTTTACAGATCATATTGGTATAAGAGTAGTTGAATCCTTGACCATGATGCAGCTAACAATACTTTAAGAAGAAAGAAGACTCAACATGGGTAAAGCACAGAAGAGAGAGATTGGAAGACCTGAGGGCCATCAATGTGCAGATTCAAGAAGAGAACCAGCACTTGAAGGACAAGGTGCAGATGTTTGATCGGAGGATAGTAGAGCTAGAAAAGGACATTGATATTTTTGTAAAATTGTTGTCATTGCTAAAGAATCAATTTATTGAACAACAAGACTCCCTCACCGTTGTTATGACAAATTGGGACAAACAGAGTTTAGCTTGTGCAATTGGAAGAGAAGGTAATTCAGCTGGATAATTGGCGAGAGGAGAGGTTCACCAAGATGATGACTCGGTTGCATCAAGAATTGGCAACAAAGGAGGAGGCATTGGCCAAGCTACAGGTAGATATCAAAGAGTCTAGGGAAGCAAAGCAACCTTCCATTGCTCTACAGAAACCAGCACCATGATCGAGACAAGCATGGTAAGTTCACCTTCCATAGACCTTTCTCAAGAGCACTTGGGTGATTTTGAAAAGCATACTAGAGGTATCCATACCAAGCTATTAAGACAGATGAGCTACGATGGTCAAGGGCTAGGCAAGAGAAGACAAAGAATTGTAAACCCTATTGTAGTTGAACCAAGGGTCATGCGTCAAGGCCTAGGTTTCAGTGGCACAAAGGTAAAGGCCATGAGCACCAAGATCACTTTTGTGAAGGCGAAAGATGTGGCAGATTTGGCCTATTCATCAGACAACAAATGAAGATGGCAACACACTACCACTCCATCCATGGAGCTGCCAGTTGTTGGTATTCCAAGGTATGTTCCTTTTGTGGGAAGAAAGACCATTTTGAGGCATCTTGCTGGGAGAAGCAAGCCACATGCCACGAGGAAGAATGGAAAGAAGACTTCCCCGATACAACAGTAAACTCAAAGGCGCGTGGAGTATACCAAGCAATCAATGTAGCAGCAAGAACTTTTGCCAACACTGCAAGTTGAGTGGACATTGGGAAGCCAAGTATTGGAGGCTTTATCCAAAGCTTCATCCCAGGACCCATACAGTTAAGAGAAAAGTGTGGAGAGTGAAGAGTAAAGGGAATGAAGAGCTCCCTGCATCTCCAGTCCAAGGAGCAAAAACTGTCCAGGGAGTTACAGCAGCACAGGAGGACAGTTCATCAACAAAGTGGACAGCGGGTTGATGCCAACATCAAAGGCATCCCCAATCCAATTGTTTCCTTCAATAATGCAATAAAAGATTCCTTTCTTAGAGATGTGTCGGAGATTGGTGCATGGAGGTCAATGACATTGGGGGTTTCCTTGAAACTCCATAACACCAATGAAGCAAACAGTTGTTCTATGTGCTTGTTGCAGTCAGTGAATTTGTTGAATGTATTCCTGTGAGATGTGTGGAGCATTAGCTACAACCTAGATTGGCCTCGTAACTTCTTTTCTCTCAATGCTGGATAATTCATGATATATTTATGTGCTAAAACGATGGTCCGAATCGCTGGTCTGTACAACAGCACAGTGAATGATTAGTTTTGTATTGACTAGATTGTATTTGTGCACTTTATTGCATCTAGAGTATTGGCTGCAACGATTTCTCTAAGAGATCCATTGGTCATTCTTGGTATTATCCAAATCTTGAAGTATCCCCCTTGTCCTCAAGACTGTAGGCATTGATGTCACCTACAGCCATACATTTGGAAGAATTGTCAATTGTTTTGGGCAAAATAAGGTGTTTTGATTGCACACAAAGGTTGTCATTCAATTGACATCACTACAAAAATAGAAAGCTGTGTAAGCACGTGCAAACATCAAAATTGTCTCCATGTTGGAAAGCAAATAATCTCAGCAAAAGAAGATAGTCCGCACTTCCTTTTTGTGGAATTTTTACGTGAAGGCAAATTGGTTGTTGGGATTTCACTGTTGAACGAGTGTTGTATACTTCAGCAGTGAACAAACGAAAACAGGGATTCGACTCGGCTTCCATTGGCTACCAAGACAGACCATCTTCAAGTCTAAGAATGAAAGACACTTGCACGCCGAATATAGGAATGGATTCTTATTGATAAACTCAACCTTATGTTGAGATTGTTGAGTATGATGCACCATAGAGAATCAATGAGCAGGCTTCTGCATCATCGGAAGGAGTGAAGCCAGAAACTAGAGCCGAAGTTGTAGCCAAAGCCAAAGCCAGAAGCCACAGCCACAGCCAAGAGCCAAAGTTGGGAGCCGTGTTCCACAGAAGCAGACAAGAGGCACATTGATCCAAAGATTGGTTTCCTGGAAGCTTTTGGAGACCAAAAGTCTCTCGATGGGGAGGTGCAATCCAAAATGAATTCAAAAACAAACACAAGTTGTTTATAAAAGCTCAGTACACACAAGCAGCCAACAAATAGCTGAGGATAGAAGAAAAAAAAATGAAAGGACAATATAAGTATCAAAAAAAATTAAACGAAAGAAAAAAAAATGAAATAAGAGAGAAGAAAGCTGGGGAATGGGAAATGAAGGGACAAGGATGCTTGGGCTTCCCTTTACCCTAGCACTGCCTATATCTTCATGGAAATTGACTCAAAAAGAGTTTTTTGGGGGAAGAGAGGAGAGGATTCAGAACAAGAAGCTAGCTAAATTGTTGAATGGCCCGTAAAGCCATGAGCCTTCACTGTAACCCTGCAATTGTCGAAAATAAACATTGAACAACCATTAGAAGTTGGTTTTCCCGTTTGAGTTTCCAGGCTAAAATCTCTATGTTTCGTGGTGTGTTTTAATTGTTGTGTCTACTGTGCATATTACTGTTTCTGAGTTTTGACAATTCCATGTGGCATGATTGATTCACTATTATATTGAATTTGTTGGGCATTTTAATTCATGGCCTGTCTGAATCGGTGTTGTTAGAAGCTGTCTAGCCTTCTCATGTGGGCTTCTTCGATGGAATGTTGAAACTCAATAGTCACAACGATTGCCATCAGTCAATCAATCCCTTAATCTCTCAAAACAATGGCTCTGTATGCTGGGTTAAATGATTGTTTGTTTGAAATTCATTACCGTCAATTGCTTGGTCAATTACAACAGCCAGAGGATTCAGACCATCCATCTATTTGTCTAAGGGAGATCGAGGGCTGTGGTAAAAGAGTTGTTGCTGTAGTTGTTATTCCTCAGCCCGATTGCCAATTTTAAGTCCCAATAATTAGCAATTACTCCTCCTACCTGGCCATTGGGTGTCCTACTTGAGATGTATCCATGTTAATTAAGTAATCGAAGTCATTCCTTGCTCCCTTAGGCTCCTTCAATGCCCACAATATACAATTCAACCTCTCAACCCTTCATATGCTTGATATTCTGTGGCAAATCAAATTGGGAATAAATTGTGATTCATCTCGACTTTTTTCATCCCCCTGAAGTCCATGTGGTCAAAAGAACCACGGCCGTCAATTTTTCCTACAGCCATTCGTAGGCAATTCAAAACGTATTAATGTTTTTCAAATGGCATGCTATTGGGGAAAAATGAAAGGCAATAAAACGTTTTTCCTTTGATGGTATTGGAGCATCCATCCCTTGGTAAAAATTGAAGAGCAATTTACCTTTTCATTGTTGTAGCATTGTGACTGCTGGTCATTAGTTGCATGAGAATATAGGCTGCTCATGTCTTCATTATCGATATTTAATTTGCTACTCGCTATCTAAAGATACACGTGTTATTGATGGGTAATGTGACATTATGGAAAGCATTCTCTTCTTGTTTATGCAAGAACATCATCTTGCTCATTGTTAATATTGGAGCATTGCTGATCTTTAATTGTATACTATGAGATCAGAGGACGTTACTACTGCCTCTACAGGGACTCAGGGGGCTCCCTCTCTACTTTCTTCCTATATCAAGATCAAAGGTGCCTAGCTCTTTTCATCATGGAGATTCTTAGTCACAGATCCCAGCTCTTGCACACCCACCCCCCTTCGGGACAGACCAGGAGGATCACCTCATACTTCTAGGCCCTTCCATCAGATCGAAGCAACAAACAATAGTCTGAGTCCCAGAGTACTTCAAACCGTAGAATGGTGAGACCTCGGGTCTCCTCTCAGCCCCCCCCCCAGCAGATCGACCGATATGTTTGAGACCATTTCGAAGATGCAAAGCCATACATCTGACCTCGCATCCTCACAGTGAAGGAGGGTTCAGCTCCAGGCAGTTCAGATAAAGACACCTCTCTCGTCAGATTTCACTCAACCTCTGGCGGAGTAGTCAGATCTATCCAGCTTCTTTCCTTCAGACTCGGATGGTGGGAGAACTAAACTCACCATCCCACATCCTGGAATCCTTTGGCCAGATCCCCTATGGTGGAGATCGACCGATATGTTTGAGACCATTTCGAAGATGCAAAGCCATACATCTGACCTCGCATCCTCACAGTGAAGGAGGGTTCAGCTCCAGACGGATTCAGATAAAGGCACCTCTCACTCGTCAGATTTCCTCCCAACCTCAACGGAGTAGTCAAAGATCTATCCAGAGCTTCTTTCCTTCGAACTCGGATGGTAGGAGAACTAAGCTTCCTCGCTCCCACATCCCCCCCAAGGTCATACAGCCAGATCCCCCTATGGTACTCGAGGACTCTGACAGTGAGCCAGCACGACCCCCACCCCCGTCACCCCCCTCGCCATTGACCATCAAATCCAGGAGACAGTAACTTCATCGGCTTCATTTTCAGATATTCCCCCTCAACTATTATTGAGTTGTCCAACTCCTACCATGGACACTCTCACTTTGTTTTGCCACACTTCTAATACTGTTATATACACTTTATATTTTTGGTTTTTTTTTTTGCTAGACCTAGGGTTTAGCCTTGTCGGACAATTACCTAGATTGTACTCTCAGTTTTTCTTTTTTGCTTTTATCATACATCTCCCTTTATATGGGAGTTGCTTTCACACTCCCACATTATATACATACTAGTTGTACCCCTTAGTCCCATTGACCTACTTTTGTGGTCATTCTTTGGACATTAATAAAATTATCGTATCTTACCTTATCGTATCTTATCTGATGAGCAACTTATATTCCTTTTTGTTAGAATATTAGGGTAAGATGAAAACAGCAGTCTCTTTTTAATTTCAAAGCAAAAACCCTTTAGATCTGAAGCATAGACAGCATATATAAATAGGTCTATAGAAAGCAGTGACAGTAGAAGAATTAATAAATCTCAGATCTTAAAACTGTATAAGCAGGTTAGACAATGCT
>SNQJ01S0015308.1:73592-92088 GCA_010110895.2 Picea sitchensis | reverse complement strand
TTCTGAGAAAACTTATTTTCTGAGATATAAGAGAGAATGTTTCTTTGTCCCAGTATGTGCTTGGATGCACCACTATCAATGAGCCAAGTTTCCTCTCTAGGTGTTACAGATCCTGATAGGGCCAAGATTAAGACATGGTCTTTGATCTAATCTCTTATCATCTTTGCGGGTGGCTCTTCATCTTCGAATACATGGGCATGGTGCCTCTTATGTTTTCTCTTGTATTATTCTCCTCTGGCTGGACAAAAATTCGCAATATGTCCCATCTTGTCACAATGATAGCATTGTACATATGAGTAGTCTCTTTCCTTTTGTTGTCCTTTCTTCTGAAATCTCCTTGGATGAGATTCTTCAGTTTTATACTTCTGTGAATTATTGTCCTTTCTCTCCTCCTCCTATCATTAGATTAGGAAAATGTAATGAAAGTTGAGAAACGTTGTTTTTTTCCCAAAGTTTTCCACTTTGCATCGCCTAATCTATAAATTCACCCTTTCGGGCTATCTGACAGTGTGGTATCAGCAACCGGTGAAAAATAGTTGGAGTGTGTACCCTAGCAATAGTAGTATAGGTGAACCTAGTAATAGCTAGACCTCTTGAGAAGGCTTGATCGATACTTCTTGAGAAGGCTTGATCAATAACTCTTAAGGCTTGAGAAGGCCTGATCAATGTAGGCATGGCTCCCTGGCTAGCTAGGTAGGCTTTAGATTGAATTCGTTTGACTTTTGAGGCTCTTTATGAGTCTCCTTTTGGAAGTAAGGTTTATTCCTTCCTCCTTTGGTGTGAGTAGCTAGGGCTTGATCATCATCTCTTGCTAGTAACGCTTCACTATTCGCTACTCTTGTTTCTTCTTGGATGCATTCTTCCCATATACGATCAAACTCCAGTTTCTCCATTCTGGAACATATCGTTTGGATGAATGCATCCCAAGGTCTTGTGAGACCATTTAGGGCCATCATTATGAGTTCATCTTCGTCTATGGTATCTCCAATTTCTTCCAACTGTTCTTTGAATTCTGAGATTCTGGAGAAATATTCTTGAATCATTTCTCCTTTCTGCATCCTTGTATTCTTCAGTTGATTTCTTAGATTCATCTTCCAGTTTATGTTATTTCCTTCATACATTCTATTCAAGGCACCAAACATTTCTTTCAGAGTCTTCTTAGATGACACATAAGGAATCAGGTGGTCTTTGATTGAATCTGCAATGATTCTTTTGGCCCTGATTGTGTCCTTTTGATGATTTTCCTTTTTTGCAGCATCGACGGGTTCCAATACTTCTCCTTTGATGAATCTTGTTAGTTCATTCTCTTCAAGAGGCCAATCCTATACTTCCAGGAACGAAAGTTTTCCACTCCTTCTAGCTTGTCATCAAGCTTAACGCTTGCAGACATATTTTACCTAGAGCTAGGAAAATGACCAAAAAATGAAAGTGATCAAAATCAAAATACGAACTTACCAAGAGGTGTGCTTGTCTGAGGCGAGTAGCCTGGTGTGTTTGGATATGAGAAAATCCAACTTTTTCTCCTCCAAAATTGATCTGCAGATTTCTGGACTGGTGCTTCTGGTTTTCTAGTACCTCTGGTACTTTGGTACTTATGGTAGTTCTGGTACACTAGTTTTTTGGTACTTCTGGTACTTTGTGAAACCAGGGTTTCACTTTCCAGGAGATCCAGCCACTAAAAAGGTGCGTTGAGAGTGACAAAGTAATCCTTGGGGGAGGGCGCACTTTTCTAGTTGGTTTTAGGGATGAAAATATTCACCATCAAAAACCCCTAATTTGCATGTACGACAACAATGACGTTTTTCACTCTTGTGAAATATGTTTCCTTCAACTTTGCTCTGATACCATGTTAATGTTTAAGCCATTATTATAGTTCTTTGCATTCAATAGATAACAATAGAATAATACAAGATCACTGAGAAATACACAATCACAAGAGACCCAACATTTATCCTGGGAAACTCTCTAGGGGAAGAAAACCCAACAAAACTTCCTTATTATAGATAGCCAATATAATGATAACTCAAACTAATACAAAAGATCCTCTCCCAAAGATGCGCCACTCTCTCTCCTTCTTCTCTAACTACAGATCTGAAACTTGTCTCTCAAATGAGAAAGTGATTTGTGTGTCTAAGTGAGGCGCTAGCCTCTTTATTTATACAAGACTAACATGTGTGAAGTGTCTCTTCATTGGCAAGGCCGACTTCTCCAACTGGGTGGTTATAACCACCTTTATTATATTTCGGGACCTTTTTAATATCTTTTGGGGCTGAATTCTTATTCTTCTTATTACAATTATCTTTTGACCAATCCGCAAAAGGGGATTTGGTCCTTTATAATAACCGACATGATCAATCCGCAATGGGGGTTGATCCAATGAATAATATATCAAATAATAATAAAAATACACTTTGCAGTTACATTATTTTAACAAGCTTGATTCCACATCCACTCTATGCATAAGAGGGATACATGCTACATGATCACACTAATCCATGTAGGCTTGACTCAAACAGGGCTTACTAAACACCTAAGGAATATAGCTTTCTTATGTCTATGGCTAAGCTTTACAACTTTGGACCAAAAAACCTCTAGGGTGTTGGGTACTACCGATCATGCACCCCTTACAACATATATGCATCATTTCATCTTAGGTACAACAAAAATTCCACATTCTTTACTAAATGCCCAACACATTACAAGCCCATTACATATGCCCATTTACATCTCATCATTTAGCATTACATAACTTCATTTGGAGTCTTCTTATTTCTTTACCTCTTCCAATGAGATTCTTTCTTCCTTGTCTTTCACCACCCATTTTTTTGTCTTCTATCATCCTTTGTCTTCTGCATCATGAATCTATCTTTTATTGTTTTACACTACTTCTTGCATCTTGTTTTTCCTTTCAATATACTTTATGGATATGTTTCTTGTTGGAGTTGATCAATATCCAACAAGACAGCCTATGATAATGGATTGAAAAACTTAATTGACACACCACTTGTCATGATTTTACATCACTTAACATTTGATTTGGACTCAACTTTTGACTAGCTTAACAAACAGACTCTCACTTTAACTTTAACTAGCACTCATTTTGACTCTTCTTGAGATTAATGTAATGAATTTACATTTCAAGACTCCTTTTCACAAAGATTTTAGACTCATTCACTTGACCTTGACCTTGGACCTTTCACTTGAACTTGACTCTGACCTTTTACAACTTATAACTCAAATTTTCTCTAAGACTGAACCCCACATGACCATTTCAAGCACTTTCAACAATGTATTTCACTTCAACCATATTACATTTTTTACAATTACAAAATGAAGTTCTCACCTTCGTAAAACATGGAAGACATTTACACCACTTGACTCAACTTCTTCATCTAGAGGAGGAATGCACCCTCGAGGCTAAACTTCAATCATCTTCCCACCGCTCGACAATCGTTCTACATTCCACCCCAAGATGCAAGGAATTGAATGGCAGTAACCCCGATGGGAAATGGTCTTCAACATCTTCATGGCATGCTGGATCAAGCTCATGCAATCCGGAAACCTCTTCCCAAGCTTCGATATTTTGTGTAAAGACAAATCCAAAACATCACCAATATACAACCCTTTATCAGCTTCGATTTGTAGAGGGAATCTGCCACTATCTACATCTTCCATTCAACTGGTAACCGTAGATCCCAATTCGCAACCATCAACACCTACAGTTCTTCCATGCATCCTCAATGGCCACAACAGGCCTCTATCCCGCTACCTTAATCGATGCCTCACCTTCGAAACCCTCCATTTATGGATTGACCTACAGGGACATAAACCCTTCTACTTTCTTCTATGGCTATCCATGAACATTTCCATAAGCTTGCAAGTCCCCTACATATGAACTATCTCTAATAGAAGAAGTCGAGTCTGTATGCTTGGATGTTATGCCCATTTCACCTCCTTGACCAATGATAGATTCGACCGCTAGGACGTTCTTTGTAGGAAATCGACTCGAAGCTATGAAAACCCAAAACTATCCTCCTCTTCACAGAGCTTCTCTTCACTCTTCAAATCTACACTGAATCACACAGCTCTAGAATTGCATAGACTCTTCTCTCAGCAACGAAGACTCTCCTCTCAGGATCCTAGGCCCTCCCGTAAGGGAGTGAGGCATAGACCGAAGATCTGATACCAAGATGAAGAGGGAAGAACCAAAGTGACACAGAAAATTAACACATAAGAATAACAGATAAACTGATCTTTTCTTGATGACTAAAATGGTTACAACTGCCTTGCTTTTATAGAGGTCTTTGGAAGGATCCCAAAGATCCAGAGATTTCTCGAAGTGGTTGGAGTGTTGGTGGGATATGGCGGTGGAGGAACAGTAGCCGATGGTTGAGTGGAAGCTTCAGTTTTAATGAGGTAGGTAGAAATTAATTTATCCAACATCATGTTTGTGAGGTACTGTGATCACTTTTCAGTTCGAGGATTGTAAATATATAAGACACATAGATAATCCAACAAAAGTATTAAGATCAAATTTAGAGTAAGATTTCATGAAATTGTGTTTATACCAATAATTCCTTACACTATGAGACTAAGGAATTAGTTTATGAAACTCTATGACAATTGCAAACTATCATGCTTTAGGAAGTTTCTTCGAGATTACTGCAAACCAAAAATCAATGTGCAAGAGACAACCTACATGCGGTACAATTGTTGTATAGATATGTCGATTAAGGAACGCGTGGAAAGTGATTTGAGCATAACAAGTTTGTGCATGGATCAGATGAATTTGTGCATGGAGTGCGACACATGGAAGGTCGCATGCTAGGTTTTGTAACGCGCCTTTATTTTTATTGGACGATCTTTGTGTAACAAAGCTTAGCTGCATACTAGGTTGAACAATATCAATGTCTATTTCACTATTTTCCAATGGAAAAAGATTTTTAAATGGATAATGGTTGAACCTATCACTGTCTATTTCATTATTTTCCAATGGATTTTTTTTTTTAAGTCAGTAAAATAGTAAAATAATAACAGGTGAATTAAGTTCTTTATACATATGGAAAGTACAATGTGCAATTTTCTATGTAGTGGTGTTTTAATATGAAAAATAGGAATCTTTCACATTTTTAATAATTTTTCTTGTGAAGGAAAGAATAATTTTTCTTAATACAAGAAAGAAGCAAGGACATTAAATCCTAAGCCATACGTTAGTAACTTCATGTTTATGATCAAACTTATAAGTATAATTACATTTATTTAGGTCAAACATTGATACCACTCAAATCAATGGGCAAACGCTCAAATGTGCTGAACCTAGAAATAAGAGTGAAAACATCAACATCAACCAAAAAAATCATATTTATTCACGTCAACATTGATACCGCCCGAACCTACTAATCGTGCCGCTTAATACAGGGGCTTGCTGCTTTGCACCTCCCCTTATTCATTTTATATTATAAACATTCCATTTATTTTATATTCTAATTGTAATTGTTTTAAATGAACAAACATACCAAGATAAAGGAGGACACTTTGTCTTCCTCTCTCCAAATAAAAAACATCGTTTACTATATACAACAGAAGAAGACAAACTAATGTACATTTGAAATTTTAATTTACATACCAACCAATTATATGCGCCTTATGATAGGCATATAATATATTATTTTTAACTTTTATCTCATTGGATAAGCCATACGGATACCAAATCTAAAGTTTCGTGACTATGATATTTTAGTGTTCCTTTTACCAAATTGCTCTTGAAATTTTGGATTTCTGCATTTGTATTATGTATTTATTATTTCCTTTTGAGTTGGCTTCTCTTAATCAAATTAATTATAAAGTTATTTATAAATTTTAATAAAAATTTTAATGTTATTAAAATAATATTAAAAGAAAAAAATATTTATTTATAAAATTTAATAAAATTTAAATAAATTAAATTTATTATTTATTAAATTTATTATAATATATTAATTAGTTTAAATTGATGGGATATATTGATCAGTTCAAATTAATTAAATTTATTTTCTTTTGAGTTGGATTTTCTTAATTAAATTAATTATAAAGTTATTTATAAATTTTAATAAAATTTTTAATGTTATTAAAATAATATTAAAAGAAAAAAAAAATATTTATAAAAATTAATAAAATTTATATAAATTTAAATAAATCAAATTCATTATTTTTAAAATTTATTATAATATATTAATTAGTTTAAATTGATGGGATATATTGATTAGTTTAAATTAATTAGATTTATGAATAAAAGGTAAGGAATTTTTTCAGTTGCCAATCTTATTTGTTTTCATCAAGTTTTATTGATATTTTCATTGTAATCCCCCTAAATTAGGAGAACATAGGAAGGTCACAAAGAGCAGCATGTGGCAGATGAGAACCTAAATTATATTTTATAATAAGTGAGTAAAATTTATATTTTATTATAAATAAATAAAATTAATGTCTCAAATAATTATTATATATAAATTACAAATTATATTTTATAATAAGTAAAATTTATATTTTATTTTAAATGATTTAAATTTATAATTTATAATAAATGAATAAAATTTTATATTTATTTTCCAATAATTAAACTTGTTATCACCCTCTCAATGGTTAAAATATTTTCTTATGTTATATATATATTTTTTGAACTCAGAACATTCAAAAATTTCTTATCTCTTATGTTATACATACTTTTTTGAGCTCACGACATTTAAAAATTTCTTATCTGTGTACATCTACCCGGTTTACCTCTTTCAGAACCACTACAGCTTGCATGTATTAAAATTCTTATATCCATGTTGCATACTTACATTAGCAGAGAATGTAGACAATGGGACATTTCTTTTTACGTTAAAAAAAATTGAAGTTGAAATCGTGCCCAGAAATTTTAATGCTCATAATTAAAGGTGAACATCATTTTAATTCATGGTTGCTATCTGCAGTCTGCAGTTCAGGTACCTTTCAATTATAATTCAATTAGCTTTGAAAAAATTCTTTAACCAATATATTATTGTCATGAAACAAATTCTACCAACTTTTGGAATAAAACTCCAGACGGTTTTGATGGGAAAGGAATACAGCCAGCAAGATTTAAATTTGTTTTGATTTACCAAATAAACTGAAGTGATGGGAGAAAACGTGGCACATAGACAATTGCCAAAGAAGCTACGTGGATCTCTGCTTATTCCTCCCACGACACGCGTAGTGGAGATTACAGAGACCGTGCATGCCAAAGAAGTCTACGACTTTGTGCAATTCTATATAAAAGCTACGTTTGTTTTAAAGTTTTTCATTGCGCCAAACAGTCATAGTTCTAGCTTCAGTCGAGTTTCAGTGGAGGAAAAATAACAGAATCGCAAGATGGATTTGATGCAGTGCGTGCTTAATTTGACGTTGCCTCCCATAGCAGTAACCTTCTTATCAGTGGTCTTGCCCCCTTTGGCAATGATGAGGATCTTATTTTGGTCTTATAACCTCTTTTTTCCTGAGAATATGAGAGGGAAAACGGTGCTCATCACCGGTGCATCTTCTGGAATTGGAGAGGTTTATTCATGGAGAACCCATTACCGTATTGTTGTGTTTTGTGCGTTCCGTTGTAGTAGTACTAATGATATTTTGATTGTGTGTTGCAGCAAATGGCCTATTGCTATGCCAAGAAAGGAGCGAATTTAATGCTGGTTGCCAGGAGGGAAGAACGTCTGAAAGACGTAGCTGAGAAATCACGGTCTCTGGGTGCTAAAAACGTTCATGTGATTGCTGCCGATGTGGCCAAAGAAGAAGACTGTAAGAGATTCATAGATGAGACTATCAATCTCTATGGTTGCTGTAAGAGCCCTTTCTCAATTCTAAAATGTTCTTGTAGTCCTCTGTGTATATAAAATGTTGGTTTAATAGAAGTTAATGCAGTAATTGTGGAAACCTGTACAAAAGTATTAAAAATGCATCTTTTATAATGAGTAATTGAACCAGTGAGAGTTAAGAGAGTTATAGTGACTTTGGTAATGGGGAAATTTGAAATAAAAAGCATGCTTTATTATGAGTAGTTGATCCAGCGAGAATTTGAAAGTTATACTGACTTTGGAAAAGCGGGAATCTTGATTTCGTGTAACCAGTGGACCATCTGGTGAATAACGCTGCAGTAGCTGGCAGTTTCCTGTTTGAAGAAGCAAACACTTCTGCTTTTCCACATGTTATGGTAATGAAATTTTGTTTAGATTTCTGCTAAATTACAGGCTCTGTCTTCGCTAAAAACATGGAGATCCAGGGTTTTATTTATTGATGTGCGTCGGTTGTTATGATTTTATTATCAGGATATCACGTTTTGGGGGACCGTTTACCCAACATACTATGCGCTTCCCCATTTGAAGCGATCCTCTGGTAGAATAGTGGTGACTGCCTCTGTTGCAGGATGGTTGCCAATGCCTCGGATGAGCATCTACAATGTAAACGATTTCTCGTTTCAGGAAGTTTATGAGCACTTCTWTTATGTGCATGAAAATATTGATTGATATTAATATTTCGATAGTGGAAATTAGGGTTTGATATGATTTGAATATTGAACTTTCAGGCGGCAAAAGCTGCAGTGATCAATTTCTATGATAGTCTCAGAACAGAGCTGGGTTCTTCMGTGAGCATTACTGTTGCAACACCAGGATGGATCAAGTCKGAAATGACGTTGGGCAAGTTTGTCACCAAAGGAGGAGAGGTGGGAGTCGACCAAGAAACTCGGGATGTAAGTTCGAATTCCATTGCTGCCATTTAAATTCCTCTGTTACACATTCCTGTCTCTTTCTATATTCTTTTCCTTTTGGTTTAGAAGGAAAATCTAAACCCCTATGTCCAAGGGATGCTTCCCTAGCAAATCCTTAAAGCCATCTTAAACACTTCACCTTAAACCCGTAAACCCTTACGCATAGAAAAAGCCTTAAACCTGTAAACAAACCAAATGCCCAACGAATGCCCAGCAACAACTTGTTAAGCTTGCGCTTTGGGCTGAGCTTGTGCCTTTTTCTCTCTCAATATATTCTACTAAAATTTCAGGGGTTTTTCTCTTTATATACACTCCACTGAAATTTCGTTTCATTTCATCATTCAAAAATGTATTTTTGAAGAACCGAGCAGGTAGAAAATTATTCTATATATATATATTCTACTTGTGCTTCTCTATGTATAGTCTACTGAAATTTCATTTCATTTTGCCATTCGAAAATATATTTTTGAACTGAGCAGGTACAAGTTGGGCCTTCTCCCGTTGTGTACACCGAAGACTGTGCGAAGGCTATCGTGGAGGGAGCGTGCAGAGGAAAGCGTTATGTGACCATCCCCATGTGGTATAGCGTCGTCTTCCTGTACAGGATTTTGGTGCCTGAACTGCTAGAATGGGTTTTCCACATATTCTATGTCAAGAAAACCGCTACTCCACACGGGAAGCAGCAACCGCTGACCAAGGCGGTTCTGGATGCAACGGGAGCGAAGAAGCTTTTGTACCCCTCATCGATCCAGTCACAACCCCAGTCCCAGTCCCCTCGGAGCACCAAATCAGAGTAGAAGAGAAGATCAATCCAATATCCGAGAATACTGTCAGCTAATAAAAAATTACCTTTTTTCTTGATACTCAAATGTTTAGAGTACGCAGGATTCCATGTCCCGCCAGAAAAGCCGAGATGAAAGTAAAAATGAGTGAAGCGATATATTTTGTAAATAAGAGGATTTTGCGTATATATATGTCTGTGCGCATATATATGTCTGTATGCTATTTTTCAGACTTCTAAATAATTGAGTTGGCCTTTTGCCCGTGATCTTATCATAGTGTATGGAAACTTGTGAATGCTTGCAACTTTTTTGAAGTATTGGCAAGATGTGGGATTCAACTCTTCATGGTTAGTTTCTGCAACAATGCATTGATTAATATAAGTTATATTAAAACATCACAATTTCTTATATTAAAACATGGGAATTTCTTCAACCATGCATCCATTTGACATGTTTTTTAGATTAAAACACTGTCCTATTTTGATTGATAATAGTCTACTTGGTATAATGACTCTAAATTTAACTATATCTCGATAAAGAGAGCCTTTAAATCCACCACAAAAAAACCTAAATAAACCTAAATACATTCTAAGAGAGTTTTTAAATTCACCACGAAAAATCTAAATACATTCTAAACTCAAAAAACCTAAATAAACCTCAATACATTCTGAAAAACCTAAATAAACCTCAATACATTCTAAAAAACCTAAATAAACCTCAATACATTCTAAGACTGTTATCCACCACGAAAAATCTAAATACATTCTAACTCAAAAAACCTAAAAACCTAAATAAACCTAAATACATTCTAAAAAACCTAAATAAACCTCAATACATTCTAAGAGAGTTATCCACCAAGAAAAATCTAAATACATTCTAACTCAAAAAACCTAAATAAACCTAAATACATTCTAAAAAAACCTAAATAACCTCAATACATTCTAAGAGAGTTATCCACCACGAAAAATCTAAATACATTCCAACTTTAATAAACCTAAATACATTCTAAAAAACCTAAATAACCTCTAAATACATTCTAACTCAAAAAACCTAAATAAACCTAAATACATTCTAAAAAAACCTAAATAACCTCAATACATTCTAAGAGAGTTATCCACCACGAAAAATCTAAATACATTCCAACTTTAATAAACCTAAATACATTCTAAAAAACCTAAATAACCTCAATACATTCTAAGAGAGTTATCCACCACGAAAAATCTAAATACATTCCAACTTTTTTTTAAGATAAGAAATAATATAACATTTCTATTAACAAAATGGATCACAAATTCTGCATAAATACATTCTAACATTTTTTTTAAGAAATAATATAACATTTCTATTACAATAATAACAAAATGGATCACAAAATTCTAACATTTTTTTAAGAAATAATATAACATTTCTATTACAATAATAACAAAATGGATCACAAATTCTGCATAAATACATTCTAACTTTTTTTTAAAGAAATAATATAGCATTTCTATTACAATACTAATCACAAATTCTGCATAAATACATTCTAACTTTTTTTTTTTTAGATAAAAAATAATATAACATTTATATTACAATACTAACAAAATGGATCACAAATTGTGCATTCTTCCTTTATCACTACAAACTATGCTAACTTTTTTTTGCAGATAAAAAATAATATAACATTTATATTACAATACTAACAAAATGGATCACAAATTGTGCATTCTTCCTTTATCACTACAAACTATGTTAACTTTTTTTTTCAGATAAAAAATAATATAACATTTCTATTACAATATCAAATACAAACTATGCATTATGTTCAATATATCATATTTAACATTTCTATTACAATACTAACAAAATGGATCACAAATTGTGCATTCTTCCTTTAGCACTACAAACTATGCATTCTTTCAATATATTATATATAACATTTCTATTACAATACTAACAAAATGGATCACAAACTGCGCATTCTTCCTTTATTCACTACAAACACTATTACAATACTAACAAAATGGATCACAAATTGTGCATTCTTCCTTTAGCACTACAAACTATGCATTCTTTCAATATATCATATATAACATTTCTATTATAATACTAACAAAATGGATCACAAATAACATTTCTATTATAATACTAACAAAATGGATCACAAACTGCGCATTCTTCCTTTATTCACTACAAACACTATTACAATACTAACAAAATGGATCACAAATTGTGCATTCTTCTTTTAGCACTACAAACTATGCATTCTTTCAATATATCATATATAACATTTCTATTACAATACTAACAAAATGGACCATTCTTCCTTTAGCACTACAAACTATGCATTCTTTCAATATATCATATATAACATTTCTATTACAATACTAACAAAATGGATCACAAAGTGCACATTCTTCCTTTATTCACTACAAACTATGCATTCTGTTCAATATATCATATTACAATATCTGAAATGGATTACAAAATGTGCATTCTTTCTTTAGCACTACAAACTATGCATTATGTTCAATATATAATATTACAACATCTGTGCTAGAAACATTAAGTATCAAGATCTATAGCAAATATCCTCAAAACATTAAGTATCAAGATCTGTACTAGAAACATTAACTATCAAGATCTATAACAAATATTTTCAAAACATTCATGAAGTATCAAGATCTGTACTAGAAACATTAAGTATCAAGATCTATAGAAAATATCCTCAAAACATTAAGCATCAAGAGCTGTAGCAAATATCCTCAAAAGAAAACCTATCCACTACAAACTATTACAACATTTGTTCTGTAACAAATACCCTCAAAAGAAAACCTATCCACTACAAACTATTACAACATATGTTCTATGCTAGAAACATTAAGTATCAAGATTGTGGTATTACAACATCTGTTATGTAGAAAATATCCTCAAAAGAAAACCTATCCACTACAAACTATTACAACATATGTAGAAAATATCCTCAAAAGAAAACCTATCCACTACAAACTTTTACAACATTTGTTCTATGCTAGAAACATTAAGTATCAAGATCTGTAGAAACTATCCTCAAAAGAAAACCTATCCACTACAAACTATGCATTATGTTCAATATATCATATTACAACATCTATGCTATATCATATTACAACATCTATGCTAGAAACATTAAGTATCAAGATCTGTAGCAAATATCCTCAAAAGAAAACCTATCCATTCCAAAAGTCTTTTCCTATGAAAGTAGATCAAAACCTATGAAAGTCTTTTCATTTACATAATGACTATCTTAATTGATTTCCATTCTTTCAAAATTTTATGTTTCTCCTTCAGAACCTGCTGCATAGAAAAAACCTTCCTCTTCATGTAAAAGTGTTGCTTTTGATAGCTAGTCTGTTTACATAATGACTATCTTAATTGATTTCTATTCTTTCAAAATTTTATGTTTCTCAACCTGCTGCATAGAAAATGCTTTCCTCTTCGTGTAAAATTTCTCTTCATGTAAAAGTGTTTCTTTTGATAGCTGGTCTGCTTCTTGATTGCATATTCTATAAATATGTTGAGCTTTTAGTTGTGTAAAGTTCCCTCTCAACTCTCTGATTCTTCTCATCCAAGGCAGAGTCAAATCACCTATAAATCATTCACATTATTAAACCACTCTATAATAACGTTTGAGTCTCCAAACAAGTGTAACATTGAAATCTTTTTGTAGCAAGCAAAGTAAAGTAAACACCAAAGAGATAAGAGTTCGCCCCTAGTATTAGTACCACTTCCACAATTCATTTTGATTCTGAAAATGCCTAACTTTGGACATTTTATCACTGCTCCAGCACCACACTTTTCTCCCCTATCATGAGAAGCACCATCAAAGAAACCCACTACCGAATTCCAATCTATAAGGGGAGGCCTATCTATCCTACTAACCTTATGTGAGTTATTTGCTTTAACTTCTCCCAAATCCTATAGAATATTGTTACACACTTTAACCCTATTTAGTGGACGATCTTCAAAAATACTCTGATTTCTATGTTTCCACACCTCCCAGCGGATATAATATAACCATGTAATTATTTCCAGTCCTCCCTTTTCTTTATCCAGTTTTTAGTGCACTCTACCACCTTCTCTCCTTCCCAAGCTCTCTCAAGTTTTAATACCTTTTGTATTGAATCCCAAATACTTGTTGTGAAGCTACAGTCAACAAAAAGATGTTTCATATTCTCCTCATGGGTTCCACATAATACACATCAACAAAAAGATGTTTCATATTCTCCTCATGGGTTCCACATAATACACATCTACTTGGCCCTAAAAAACCTCTTATATATAAATTCTCCCATGTGAGTATACTTTGTTCAAGCACAAACCACATAAAAAGTTTAAGTTTTAAAGGTGCTTGCCACCTCCATAAATCACTATACCATATAATTGACTCTGTTGCTATTGTCTCCACCCACTGAACTTGATAATCTTGTTTTTTTGATACCTGTCCTCCATTGGTATCCCAAGACCACATAAGTAAGTCTTTTTCATTGTTCAACTCAAAGATCGATCCCTCTAGTACTTTAACATAACTATTCCACTCCTTTTTAAGTTCACCTTCTAAGCCTAGTTCCTCAGCCTTTTTCCATCTTGAGAGCCTTGAATTCTCCAAAACCTGATTCCCAACTTGTGCCAGAAAATCAATTCCTTGTACCTTTAGAACTAAAATAAGATTCATAGACAACTTAAAGTATTTATGAGACCCTATCAAAGGATCAAAAACAATTCTGATCTCCCTCCCATTTCCAGGTTTCCATACCAACCAGTCAGTTATTATGGATAATGAAGAGGATAGAGCTCTCCATATATTGGATATGCCATTCCATCTTTTCCTTCCATCCCTGAGCCAGTATACCACTATTTTCTTCTTAAGGTACTTTTTAAGAATCACCTCATGCCAGAGACCAGGTACAATTAAGCACCTCCATAAGATTTTTGCAGCTAAATCTTTCCCAAAAGTAAAGACATTTTTAATGCCCCACCCACCCAACTTTTTGGGTTTAGCAATTTTATTCCAAATTATCAGGTGTATCCCTTCTTTTATCTTTTTGCGAGTCCACAAAAAGCTAAACATCCTTCTTCTGATAATATTTAAGATACTTTTTGGAATTTTAGCAATAGACAACATACTTTCAAGAACAACTTTGACCAATGTTACCCTCCCCCCTAAACTTAGCCATCTATGACTTCGCTAGAAATTCTTGTGGGATGCTAAATTCTTCGCTAGAAATTCTTGTGGGATAAAACCGTGTTTGGAGTTGTGAAACAGTGAGTTTTGAAACATTCAAAACTCCATACACTATGATTACCCGTGGATGCCATACACTATGTGGAAACTTGGAAATTTTCCCAAATCTCCACATTATGATTAATTACATTATGATTAATTGTGGAAACTTGCATAATTTTGATCTACATTATGATTACTTGTGGAAACTTGCATAATCAATTTTGATCTACATTATGATTAATTGTGGAAACTTGGATAATTTGACTAAATTTGATCTACATTATGATTAATGGTGGAATTTGCATAATTTGATCTACATTATGATTAATGGTTGAAACTTGCATAATTTGATCTACATTATGATTAATTGTGGAAACTTGCATAATTTGACTAACTATAGAAACCTTCATTTTCAGTTACCTAATTTAGTCATCAAAATATATTATACCTATTTTAACTATCAAAAGATATTATGAAAAAAGTAAGTTAGGAAAGATATTTGATCTACATTATGATTAATTGTGGAAACTTGCTTAATTTGACTAACTGTAGTTTGATATACATTATGATTAATTACGAAAACTTGCATAATTTGACTAACTGTAGAAACCTTCATATTCAGTTACCGAAATTAGTTATCAAAAGATATTATAAAAAAAGTCATATATTTAATCTAGCCTTCATATTTAGTTACCAAATTTAGTTATCAAAAGATATTATGAAAAAAGTCATATATTTGATCTAAACTTACCAAATTTAGTTATCAAAAGATATTATGAAAAAAGGTCAGATATTTGATCTAAACTTGCATAATTTGACTAATTTGACTAACTATAGAAACCTCCATATTCAGTTACAGAATTTAGTTATCAAAAGATATTGTGAAAAAAGACACCAAAAGACACCAAAGGATATTGTAAAAAATTACCTTACATTTCAAAATTTCACATAAACATTTAGAAGAATTTCTGCATTATGATGAAATGTGGAAACTTCATATTCGGTTATTGAACTCCGTTACCGAAAGATATTGTGAAAAAAAATCATCAAAGTGAAAAAATTATAGAACATTTCAAAATTTCACTAGAAAAATTATAACATTATGATGAACTGTGGAAACTTGCATGTTTAATTATCCAACTAAGTTACCAAAACATATTGTTAAAAAATATCTTACCCAAGTGAGTTATCAAAAAATATTAAGTTACCAAAAAATATTGTAAAAGAGTATCTTACCCAAATGAATTATCAAAAAATATTGTAAGCAAATATCTTACAGATATTGAAAATTGAGTTATCAAAAAAATTTGTAAAAAATTATCTTACATTATCAAAAAATATTTTACAGATATTGAAAACTGAGTTATCAAATTTTTTTGTAAAACAATATCTTACAGATATTGAAAAAAAAACAATGTTTTACAATCTACACAGGACATTGAAAAGAGGGGTTGAGTTAAAAATGACTTTAATTGATATACACTTTCAAAAAAATTTAAAGAATTCAAGATGAAAGATTTCTACTCTATATGTCTACGTTTTTCTGCTGGAGGTTTCTCTTTCTGCAAACACTCTAACCCCTACACATAGGTGGGATGAGCTTGGATCGGAGGCTGCCATCTTATCATAGCCCTTGCAGAGCTTTTTTGGAGGAAGGAAAACCAAGTCCGAGGCATATGAAAGATGCAACAATTCATTCTGAATGTTGGAAGATGCATGCTAACCATTTGACAGAATCTTTTCTCTGGAGCATTTGGCCAAATCTAGTATTTCATGATTTTGTGATGGGAGTCTTGGTTTCTTGGAGAAAATATTAGTGTTTTAGATAAAATATTGGAATGGTGCTGAAGATCGTAACATTTGTACCAAACCATTTGGTAGGAGTTCTATTGACTATTTAATGAAATGTCAAGAGGACAGTGTACTGTGGACAGAAGTTTTGAAGAAACTCCTATGTAATCTCTGGGGAAGATTTGTGTTAAATGGTGACAACAAATTTCCCAGGGATATGATTTTATAGGATTAGGATTTTAGATCCTATAATTCAATACTGGCTGTAATTAAATTAGATTAAGTTAGAATTTGGTTATGAGTGCATTCAATAATCAGTTTCTAATGTACATTGATATAATTTCATGTATGCTCGTAGAGGTTGTATGAGTGTGAGTGAGCTGCTGTAATCTTATTGATCTGAATAATAAGACAACAGATATTGCTTGGTGGATGTAACCCAACTTTTGGGTGAACCACCTAAAATCTCTGTGTTTATAATGTGTGTGTGATTGTTGATTATCATAGCCGAATTATGTTTTCCACATTTTTCAATTACAACAAGTGGTATCAGAGCTGGTTGGAGGAGAAGGCATTGAGGGTATCAAAATTCGGAGGAGAAACAACAGTTCCATCTATGTGTTCGTCGATTTCCACATCGTCGCAGATCCCTTCTCAGATCATCGCAGTCCAGCTGCATTGACAGGTGTGTAGACAACCTCAAATCGTATAAGGTACAGTGCGACGACCCTTTCAAGATCAACACACTCCAAGTGTATTGAGAGGTGCGACGACTCTCACAACTCCCTAAAACATTCACATATGGTGTGTTTTGTTTTTTGAAAGGATTAAAGGTCTTTTGAAATATTGTATGCATAAACGGTATAGTCGAATGGTGGATGCTTAATTTTGAGTATTAAAAGGTATGGTTGAATGCAATGGTATGGTGAGAATACTATGCATAAAGGGATAATAAAATATTGTTTGTTAAAGGTTGAATTTCCTTGGATTTGGTAAAAGGTATCAAATATTTTATTAAGGAACAAAATATTTTTTAAATATGTTTTGAAAAATCTTTTCATCATTAAGTTTTGGGTTCAATATTTAAACATAAGGTTATTTTTCATATAAAGCCTTGGTTATTATAAGTAGTGGTGTTTTTGGAATTTTTTCTTTCTGTTAATGGAGAAAAATCAGAGTGTCAAACTCGAAATTGACACTAGTACATATGACCAAATTTGTGATGGTTTTTCGTTGATATTTCCACACTTATTTGTCGCAATTTCCACGAAAGCCGAGTTTATTTTTTTTCATCAGAATAATTCCATCGCTCTATTGACGATCCAAGTGTGCGTGGAAACATCGAAGAAATTATCTCTCCATGTGTCACCATCTTCAAGTTCGGTTAACCCTTTGCATCGTTGCAATTCCGATGAAACCTCGTTGCAAGTACAACGAACAACCGTGGCAATTACGACGCAAATTTTTTACAAGTCAAAAATTTACGACGCAAATGTGGCAAATGTGGCAAATGTGGCAAAGGTTGTATATGCTAAGAAAAACTATGGCAATTTGCGACGAATACCCGTGGCAATAGCGACGACATTGATTCATCAAGACCAAAGTTACGACGAAGATGTTGTATGTGCGACGAAAACCTGTGGCAACTTGCGACGATGGCATTAAGTTTAAAAAAAAAATTACACGAGATATGGCATTACCATATTACAATGTAATATGGCATTACCATATTACATCGTAATATGACATTACCATATTACATTGTAATATGGGATTACTATATTACATTGTAATATGGCATTACCATATTACAATGTAATATGGGATTACCATATTACATTGTAATATGGTAATTCCATATTAACCCACAATTAATTGCAAGCCAACATGAAGAAATATGAGCTTGGAAAACAA
>SNQJ01S0015308.1:58256-69233 GCA_010110895.2 Picea sitchensis | reverse complement strand
GTATGGTGATCTTGGAAACCTTCTCTTAATGCTTTTCGAGCACAGAAACAAAATTCTAAAGAATCACAAGTAATCACTTACCCTCTTAAGGTTCGATAGACCAATTAGGTCTTAGTGGATGTTAATCATCATCATCATCATCATCATCATTACAATACTAACAAAATGGATCACAAATTGGATCACAAATTCTGCATAAATACATTCTAACTAACAAAATGGATCACAAATTATGCATACATACATTCTCTAACTTTTTTTTAAGATAAAAAATAATATAACATTTATATCACAATACTAACAAAATGGATCACAAATTCTGCATAAATACATTGTAACTTTTTTTTTTTCAGATAAAAAATAATATAACATTTATATTACAATACTAACAAAATGGATCACAAATTGGATCACAAATTCTGAATAAATACATTGTAACTTTTTTTTTTTCAGATAAAAAATAATATAACATTTATATTACAATACTAACAAAATGGATCACAAATTGTGCATTCTTCCTTTAGCACTACAAACTATGCTAACTTTTTTTGCACATAAAAAATAATATAACATTTCTATTAGAATACTAACAAAATTGATCACAAATTGTGCATTCTTCCTTTAGCATTACAAACTATGCATTCTATTACAATACTAACAAAATTGATCACAAATTGTGCATTCTTCCTTTAGCATTACAAACTATGCATTTTGTTCAATATATCATATATAACATTTCTATGACAATACTAACAAAATGGATCACAAACTGTGCATTCTTCCTTTATTCACTACAAACTATGCATGCATTTTTCCTTTATTCACTACAAACTAAACTATGCATTCTGTTCAAATATATCATATTAGAACATCAATATATCATATTACAATATCTGAAATGGATCATAAACCGTGCATTCTTTCTTTAGCACTACAAACTATGCATTATGTTCGATATATCATATTACATTCTTCCTTTAGCACTACAAACTATGCATTATGTTCGATATATAATATTACAAACTATGCATTCCTTTATTCACTACAAATTATGCATTCTGTTCAATATATCATATTACAACATCAATATATCATATTACAATATCTGAAATGGATCACAAACTGTGCATTCTTCCTTTAGCACTACAAACTATGCATTATGTTCGATATATAATATTACAAACTATGATATATCATATATAACATTTCTACGACAATACTAACAAAATGGACCACAGACTGTGCATTCTTCCTTTATTCACTACAAACTATGCATTATGTTCAATATATCATATTACAACATCAATATATCATATTACAATATCTGAAATGGATCACAAACTGTGCATTCTTCCTTTAGCACTACAAGCTATGCATTATGTTTGATATATCATATTACATTCTTCCTTTAGCACTACAAACTATGCATTCCTTTATTCACTACAAACTATGCATTATGTTCAATATATCATATTACAACATCAATATATCATATTACAATATTTGAAATGAATCACAAACTGTGCATTCTTCCTTTAGCACTACAAACTATGAATTATGTTCGATATATCATATTACATTCTTCCTTTAGCACTACAAACTATGCATTATGTTCGATATATAATATTACAAACTATGCATTCCTTTATTCACTACAAACTATGCATTTTGTTCAATATATCATATTACAACATCAATATATCATATTACAATATCTGAAATGGATCACAAACTGTGCATTCTTCCTTTAGCACTACAAACTATGCATTATGTTCGATATACAATATTACAAACTATGATATATCATATATAACATTTCTATGACAATACTAACAAAATGGATCACAGACTGTGCATTCTTCCTTTATTCACTACAAACTATGCATTATGTTCAATATATCATATTACAACATCAATATATCATATTACAATATCTGAAATGGATCACAAACTGTGCATTCTTCCTTTAGCACTACAAACTATGCATTATGTTCGATATATCATATTACATTCTTCCTTTAGCACTACAAACTATGCATTATGTTCGATATATAATATTACAAACTATGCATTATGTTCAATATATAATATTACAAACTATGCATTATGTTCGATATATAATATTACAAACTATGCATTATGTTCGATATATAATATTACAAACTATGCATTCCTTTATTCACTACAAACTATGCATTCTGTTCAATATATCATATGACAACATCAATATATCATATTACAATATTTGAAATTGATCACAAACTGTGAATTCTTCCTTTAGCACTACAAACTATGCATTGTGTTCGATATATCGTATTACATTCTTCCTTTAACACTACAAACTATGCATTATGTTCGATATATAATATTACAAACTATGCATTCCTTTATTCACTACAAACTATGCATTATGTTCAATATATCATATTACAACATCAATATATCATATTACAATATCTAAAATGGATCACAAACTATGCATTCTTCCTTTAGCACTACAAACTATGCATTATGTTTGATATATCATATTACATTCTTCCTTTAGCACTACAAACTATGCATTATGTTCGATATATAATATTACAACATTTGTGCTAGAAACATTAAGTATCAAGATCTATAGCAAATATCCTCAAAACATTAAGTATCAAGATCTGTACTAGAAACATTAAGTATCAAGATCTATAGAAAATATCCTCAAAACATTCATTAAGTATCAAGATCTGTACTAGAAACATTAAGTATCAAGATCTATAGAAAATATCCTCAAAACATTAAGTATCAAGATATGTAGCAAATATCCTCAAAAGAAAATCTATCCACTACAAACTATTACAACATCTATTTTGTAGCAAATATCCTCAAAAGAAAACCAATCCACTACAAACTATTACAACATCGGTTCTATGCTAGAAACATTAAGTATCAAGATTGTGGTATTACAACATCTGTTCTATAGCAAATATCCTCAAAAGAAAACCTATCCACTACAAACTATTACAACATCTGTAGAAAATATCCTCAAAAGAAAACCTATCCACTACAAACTTTTACAACATTTGTTCTATGCTAGAAACATTAAGTATCAAGATTGTGGTATTACAACATGTGTTTTGTAGCAAATATCCTCAAAAGAAAACCTATCCACTACAAACTATTACAACATTTGTTCTATGCTAGAAACATTAAGTATCAAGATTGTGGTAGAAACATTAAGTATCAAGATCTGTAGAAACTATCCTCAAAAGAAAACCTATCCACTACAAACTATGCATTATGTTCAATATATCATATTACAACATCTGTGCTATATCATATTACAACATCTGTGCTAGAAACATTAAGTATCAAGATCTGTAGAAAATATCCTAAAAAAAAAACCTATCCAGTCCAAAAGTTTTTTCCTATGAAAGTAGATCAAAACCTATGAAAGTATTTTCCTTTACATAATGGCTATCTTAATTGATTTCCATTCTTTCAAAGTTTTATGTTTCTCCTTCATAACCTTCCTTTACATAATGACTGTCTTAATTGATTTCCATTCTTTCAAAATTTTATGTTTCTCCTTCAGAACTTGTTGAATAGAAAAAACCTTCCTCTTCATGTAAAAGTGTTGCTTTTGATAGTTGGTTTGTTTAAATAATGACTATCTTAATTGATTTCTATTCTTTCAAAATTTTATGTTTCTCAACCTGCTGCATAGAAAACGCTTTCCTCTTCGTGTAAAAGTTCTCTTCATGTAAAAGTGTTTCTTTTGATAGCTGGTCTGCTTCCTGATTGTATATTCTATAAATATGTTGAGCTTTTAGTTGTGTAAAGTTCCCGCTCAACTCTCTAATTCTTCTCATCCAAGGCAGAGTGAAATCACCTATAAATCATTCACATTATTAAACCACTCTATAATATCCTTTGAGTCTCCAAACAAGTGTAACATTGAAATCTTTTTGTAGAAAGCAAAGTAAAGTAAACACCAAAGAGCTAAGAGTCCGCCCCTAGTATTAGTACCACTTCCACAATTCATTTTGATTCTAAAAATGCCTAACTTTGGACATTTTATCACTGCTCCAGCCCCACACTTTTCTCCCCTATCATGAGAAGCACCATCAAAGAAACCCACTGCCAAATTCCAATCTATAAGGGGAGGCCTATCTATCCTACTAACCTTATGTGAGTTATTTGCTTTAACTTCTCCCAAATCCTATAGAATATTGTTACACACTTTATCCCTATTTAGTGGACGATCTTCAAAAATAGTCTGATTTCTATGTTTCCACACCTCCCAACGGATATAATATAACCAGGTAATTCTTTCCAGTCCTCCCTTTTCTTTATCCAGTTTTTAGTACACTCTACCACCTTCTCTCCTTCCCAAACTCTCTCAAGTTTTAATACCTTTTGTATTGAATCCCAAATACTTGTTGTGAAGCTACAATCAACAAAAAGATGTTTTATATTCTCCTCATGGATTCCACATAATACACATCTACTTGGCCCTAAAAAACCTCTTTTATATAAATTATCTCATGTGAGTATTCTCTGTTCAAGCACAAACCACATAAAAAGTTTAATTTTTAAAGGTGCTTGCCACCTCCATAAATCACTATACCATATAATTGACTCTGCTACTATTGTCTCCACCCACTGAACTTGATAATCTTGTTTTGTTGATACCTGTCCTCCATTGGTATCCCAAGACCACATAAGTAAGTCTTTTTCATTGTTCAACTCAAAGATCGATCCCTCTAGTACTTTAACATAATTATTCCACTCCTTTTTAAGTTCACCTTCTAAGCCTAGTTCCTCATCCTTTTTCCATCTTGAGAGCCTTGAATTCTCCAAAACCTGATTCCCAGCTTGTGCCATAAAATCAATTCCTTGTACCTTTAGAGCTAAAATAAGGTTCCTAGACAACTTAAAGTATTTATGAGACCCTATCAAAGGATCAAAAACAATTATGATCTCCCTCCCATTTCCAGGTTTCCATACCAACCAATCAGTTATTATGGATAATGAAGAGGTTAGAGCTCTGCATATATTGGATATGCCATTCCATCTTTTCCTTCCATCCCTGAGCTAGTCTACCATTATTTTCTTCTTAAGGTACTTTTTAAGAATCACCTCATGCCAGAGACCATGTACAATTAAACACCTCCATAAGCTTTTTGCAGCTAAATCTTTCCCAAAAGTAAAGACATTTTTAATGCCCCACCTGTTATCACTCCAAGAAACTCCTTAGGGTTGTAGGCTAAGATTACTTGGTAACGTAAGAATATGGTAGATTTTGTATTCTTGGAACAATAGGATAACTCAATAGCTAATGAAATGACCACTTCATACATTCGAATAAGACAATGCCTTTAGAACTCAATGATCAGACAACAAAATTTGAATAGGAGATGAAGAATACTAGCCTAGATAACCAAATACAACAATGTGCAGGGTCATACAAGATAGAAAGAAAACCTTTAGTTCAAGTTCATGAGCTTAATAAGAAGATAACTGTTCTTAGAAGCTAAGCTAAACTGAAATAAATTACAGAATGATGAAAATATGAGAAAATCTGACATTGAAAACAAAAGAGGACTGTGATTCTATTATCAATAAAGAGTCTAGTACAATAGCCAAAAAATGTCTCCTAGATTGCACCCCTCATCTATCTTAATTATGTATCTTTATAGCTTTACATCATAGTTATCAGATCCTAAAACAATGGATCTGATATTCTAAAAACAGAAAGTAAACTATAGTTACAAAAAACTAGGAAGAGATCCTCAAGATGAGGTCAATCCATATCTAAGAGTAGTAGATCGCTGATGAAGTGCAGTTTTAGCCTCCCAAGGTTGTTTGATTTGGTCCTCCAAAGATAAAATTCGAATTTGGTGAAGTGTGCCAAAACCCTGATTTTCTGCCTTTGAAAAAGATGCCAAATGTAATTGAAAAACCTCTTTTTGACCTTATCCCTCAAAACTAACCTTTGAATCAGACTTGATAATTCAACAATTGTCCATCTGAAGTGGTTTCAAACCATTCAAACTCAAAAAATACCGATCTGGGCAAAATTTTGGTTATTATGGCCGTGACAGGCTTTCACCAGCTAATTTACCCAAAAATCCGCTCCTTAGCTGGTGAAAAGCAGAGCTTTCACCAACTAACTAGCAAAATTCAAGACGGGTTAGCTGGTGAAAGCACAGATTTTTTAAAATCAAATTTCCCAATCATGGAGAGTCCATTTTACATGCTTGAATAGTCGATCGACATCTAGAAATCCTAAGATTTCCAATGGTGCTTTCAAATATGCATTTGGAGTTCAGGAAGATAGTCAAATTTTCCCTACAAGATTAGGCATCATTCTTTAAAAAATGCGAGTGCATTTTTTATCGCTAACATCTGGCTCCAACTGGGATGGAGACCTCCCTGCGAGGTCTTCAAGAAACTGGTAGACCTTGTGCCTTTAGTTTTGGGCATGGAGTCATTCATCCTTTACAATTTATCATCTGGCTATTTTCCAAAGTTTGTTGTTGGCAGATTTCATGACTGTCGTCGTATTTTGAGCATCCTTGATGTCCTCTGTGGCAAAAGAAAACTGATCGAGATTGAACATCCTCTTTTTCTTAATTATTTTCATAGCCTCCTTTTCCACTGTATGCAGTTGCCTAACCATTACATCTTCATAAAGACTATCCAATGTGAGATTGTCAAAATCACTAGCCAATTTACTATCAATCTGATTAGAATTATTATGGTGGGTGTAGTGACACGGGCCATTTCCTACTCAACATCATCAAGTTCCATGCCTCAGTTACTCTTGCCTCACCTTCCATCTATGTGGTAAGTTGGTCAAGTGAAGCTCTAGCCTGCTGAGTCAATAACTATTGTGTAGACCGAATTACTGCACCCAAGACTGCTGGTGTTGGCAAACCTTCAACAACTGATGATAAACCCATTGATCTAAAACCCTCTGCTTCATTGTTTTTAAAGGTACTAGTTTTTCTCATTTACAAATTGACATGCTGTAGAAATATCTTATTCATGAACTTGAGTTTCTACTTCATTACACATTCCTGCCTCTGTTACTTGCAGCTGACCTACAACTCCATGGAATTGTCTCCGCAAATGGTCCTGAAGTTTGTGGATGTCAGTCTTTTGAGACTCAATTTGAGATAAATGACTTTCACTTTGTTCTTTTAAGGCACCAACATCTTCCTCCAAACAGACTCTGAGGACTGACGAAGCTTTGGCTCCCATGATTTTCATCTCTGTTTGCAAATGATCAAACATTAACTCAGATTCTTGTGCTTCCTCTATCCCTTGTTTCCCTTTATCATTTTCTATCAAAGGAATCCCTTTCTGGCATTCCCATGATCTTGTATCGGGGTTCTGGAATACATCAATATGCTTCCAATGTCCATTTTCAAGCAATATATCCCCTGACAGTGACAATTGCATAGGTTCCTGATGACCCCCATCTTTGATATCTGATTCTTGGCTGTGCTCTCTTGGTTTTCTAGGCTTCACTCCTTGTTCTTGCTGTTGAGTCACAACTGCTTGTAAGTCTCAGGCCTAAATAGCACTACAAGATATCTCATCACTAGTAATTTGTTTATCTTCTTTCAGCGCATGTAATGTGTCATCTATATTAATTATATCCTCATATCCAACTGGCATTTGAGATTCAAAGACGATACAATCATCTGTCAACATGGATAATTTTTGCGGAAGATCTTTCTCTTTCATTTCAACTGTTGCATCTTTTGGTTGGACATAATGAAAATATTTTGCAAATCTTCCATTTCTTTCCTGAACTGCTCCATGGTGCTCATATTCTTCCATGTGATTGATTATCAAAACTGTTTAGTGTAAATTCATTTCTCATGCGATTTCAATGATGGGACAATGTTGTCAATAAATCAGGAATAACTGTGGCTTGCTGCAAAGGCCTTAGCAATGGTCTTGCTGGGAAATGAAATGAAACATGACCAGGGTCAACCTGAACATCTGAAATATGATCGGCTTGTGGCTGATTGGTATTGACTGCTCTTTCTTGCCCTTGCAAACCAGTTCCTTGCTGACCATGAAATGGTAAAACAGAAGCCATCATGCTTGACCCATTGTCAATGCTGGCACTTACAGGCACTATAATATCAATGCCAATAGAATTCAACTTAGACGAAACAATATTGTTTAGATCTGGAATATCCCAATCACCACGCTGTGGGACACTTTCCCACTCTTGTTTCAAGTATTACATGCAATAGGGTCAGCTCCTTGAGGTTTATCGTGGCCATCGCCAACAATTCCTGCCATAAATGAAAGAGGGTGTTGAAGGGGATGATGTCCATCCTCAACATCTCATGATATTGGTAACAAGCAAGCAAATGTTCTATCCCAAAAATTCATTGTTTTGGTGTTGCTTCAAACCAAGAGCTACTGGATGAGTAAATGATGTTCGCCATCAGATCTGCACTTCTGACTGCTCTTCAATCATTTTAATTACCATTGATTATGTGCCTAAAAATCTGGTATTTATCGTCATGATGACTTTCAATCTTAATATGATCTTCACAGTTACTGATTTTATGCATTGAAATATGAGTTTTAACAACTGAAAATCTAGAAATAAATACACGATGACATGAAGCATCAACTCTCCCTTGTGTCTCTCTGAACATGTGCTCCTTCTAATGCTTCTCAACAAGCATCTTTCTCTATTGTCTCGTCCCCATCGAGTGTCCCATTTACTTTCACGGCGTGCATCATAACTAGGTTCATGATTTCCAGTGTCGTTCCAATGATCTGAAGGGAGTCGTCTTATTTCCCCTGGACTTCTACCCATTGCATTCTCTACCCAACGGTCTGACCTACGATGATCACCTAGATCTTTGTCACCTTCTCTCCACCAGTCTTGACGAATGTTAGTGTTCTCTCTTTCTTCATCTCGCCAGTTTTCATGACATTCGACTTCCACTAAGATAGATCGCCAAACGTCTTTCCTCTTCTCTGTATCAATGGTATAATCCCCATTCCCAGATACTTTAGCTATGAAATCAGTGCGATTGACATGTGTGGGACTGCAATTAATAGGGGGATCCCCTGTTGTTGCCTCATATTTATTCTCCCTGGGTTTGGAAGCAACCACTATGGGGAGAGGGGAATGGAGTTTTTAGGCCCGTGCAGATCTTCGGTCTTGAAGGACTCCATGCGATGCAGAGTATTCACAGAAAGCTCGGGTTTGTTGTCTTATTTTTGTATTGTAGATAACGCCAAAGGCATTTTGGAGCACCCAAAGGATTTTGGGCAAGAGAGATCAATGGGAGTTGCATGAAGAATTTGGATTCATTTGGCCTTTAGAACTAATCCCTTGAAAACCTGTAGCCTGAAAACTTGAAGCCTTCCTGTAGACTGTCTGTTTATTCAACAACTAATAACTGAAAGGATCTAACTGCTCGTATGGGGAGCTTATTTTCTTTCCTACTCCTACTTCTTAACCAACTGTACTGGCTCTTATTAAGTGAAGTCATGCTTCCAATGAAGCCATGTCAGGGAATGATTTACTGATAACCTCCTTGATCTGGACCCGAAAAGTAAAGGAATGCCTAGAATGCAGAAATGCATTTTAAAAGGATGACATAACCATCCTTCTTCTAAAGGAAATATTTTGACATTTATGTTGTTCATAAATTCCAAATAATCGGCAATAGGGTCATTAAAAACGTCAAGGAATACCTCTTTAAGCAGCTGTTCCAACTGAAGATTGACATGTTGTTGCCGATGGCTTTCACCGATCTCCATGTCAACTGTAAATTGCTCAACCTCGATCAAAGAAACATGCATGATGTACTGCTGATATAATTCTTTCTTCTCTTCTTCACCCTCTTCACGTCTGCTGCAAATTTCCAGTCTCTGTAAATCTTGAAACCGTAGGCTGCCTTCATCATTTACTGCAGATCTGAAATTGTTACTTGCCGATGTATATATTTGCTCTTTGATCTCAATGATGAATGTGAACTGCTCAACCTTTGTCAGAGAAAAATGCATACTCGATTTCTGATCTGAGCCTTTCTTTTCTTCACCTTGCTCTTCATATCTGTTGCAAACCACTTTTGTCTACAAATCTAGAAACTCAAGGCTTCCCTTAGTATTTGTTGTAGATCTGAAATTATCTCCTGCTGATATGTCACTTTGCTCATCATTTTTCAATTTTTCAAAATGGATAATCAAAGCATCATCACAATCATCTTTAAAAGATGCATTTAATACAATGTTTAAAGAATCACAATGGTTGTCATAATGTGAATCATCAATCTCTTGATAATGAAGAGTATTCTCAGTAACAACATACTCTTCATTAACATCCGAGTCTTTAGTCAATAAATGAAATTCAGGATAGAGAAGATCATTTGGAAAATGGTCTTTACAAAACACATGAAAAGCAACATGAAAATCTTCTAAAGAGTTTATACTAGCATAAGGCAGAGACCAGTACCAATCATGAACAATTCCCTCTAATGAGAAACATAAGAGCTAGATTTGAACATCCTCGTGCACAACTTTCAACCGATGCATGTAATCATGAAAGTCCAACAAATGTTTAGCTGAAACTTCCCATTCTTCTCCTCGAAATCTGGGAATGTTGTTTTCCCATTCATCTTTACTAGGCACTGGATTAGGGAAACCAACAATATTTGAAAAATCGCAGAACACATACCTCTTAGACAAGATCTTGCTCATTTCATACCAGTGGGGTCACCAATAGATTTCAGAACAGTGGAGTCACCACCGAATTCGTCCTTCATGGAGTCACCAGATAGATGATTACAACCAAATAATGTCCAGACTTTGTCTATCATCAAAGCTGGATCTTGTCGTCTCCCAAGGAAGCTGAGCTTCAATTTTCGGTCCCTGGCAATGGCGCCAATTTGTTATCACTCCAAGAAACTCCTTAGGGTTGTAGGCTAAGAATGCTTGGTAACTTAAGAA
>SNQJ01S0015308.1:17282-46187 GCA_010110895.2 Picea sitchensis | reverse complement strand
TATATATATATATATATTCCTATGTGGTAAATCTATTATTTTCTATGTCAACACCAGAGAGAGAATATTCATCATCCAATTTTATCAGGCTACATATTTCATGAAGTTATTTCAGTGTCATATATATATATCATGTGTGCCTTCAATAATTGTATACCATGATGAGATTTCATTCCATGTACATATTAAATATCACTAAAACCTAATTGCATATTGTATAAATTATATTATAATTGCCAAGTTTTATATATTTAATATTAAATTTAAGCCTGAAAAAATTATTTATAGCTCCATTCTAACTCTGGATAGCTGATAGGGGTCAAATCTATTGAGACGAAAACAAATTTTAGATAAACAAAATTGATTGAGGGTGAGGACTTAAGATGGAGCTATGTTGATTCTACTCAAATGTAATTTCTTAGAAAATTAGAAGTGAGTTTGATAATATATCTCATTATATAATTTCCATTAATAATATATGCTCATGGTATATTTGTGTGTAACAATATCACCTTTAGCATNTATTTTTTAAATGCTATCTGTCAACTTCATGTTTACACATCTCTTTTAGAGAAGTTGAAATGATTTCATTCTCTGGTTCTCGATCAATAAAGAATCCCTACAGATCTTTTCTTTATGATCTCTACACTGTTTTGCAAAATATTTCGGGCACTAACCCCTTTCTCTCAGCCTCCAACCCATGTGACTACGGGTTGTGGCCTAGCGCTAGGTCGATGGTGCTTATTTGGGACTTCGGGCCTCCAGATTTCAGAAGTTCATCTTCATAAGTTCCTAACTCCTTTCTCTCTGGGGTATTGATCTTCCAAATTAAAACTCCACTTGTCGCGTGTCCTTCAACAGATCGATGACTGTCAATCACTCGACACTTCGGGCTTCGGGGGTTTGTGGCCCACCCATTCCATTTTCCTCTGGAGTGTCCTTCCTCTAGCATTAGTTTCCTATCGCCATGCATCCATTGGCTCAGGGTTTCGATGTTCGAGCACTATCATGTCACATCACTTAATGCCCTTTCAATTTTGCAGGGGCAAGCATCGACGATTTGGAGTAACTCACCTTTCGCCTTGCAATTCTTCTGACGTTAACACATAACCTCTCGGTGAAACCATGGTTTGGATTGTAGGACTGCCTTGGGGAATTAACTCCTATACAACTTGGGTCCCCGCAATGCCTCCTGTCCATCGATATTGGTGTATGGTGATCAACACTAGTGTGGGCCCACTAACCATGCTCAAACGGAGTGCCACGTGGAAAAATACTAGCGGTTGACATGTGGCCCAATAATATGGGTGACACGTGTCACATCCAAATGGAATTTAAATATTTGATGGGTCTGAAACCCACTGACACGTGGCACACAACCCATGTTTCCACGTCATTCCTGATGACATCATCATGCTATGTCACTTCTGAATTTCGGGCTTTAGAATTTTTTACGCCTTCTTCCTTCCAGTCTCCCGAATTCTGAATTTTTAGACTTCTTTACCCTCCGGGTCCACATAGTACACCTGTGCACAATCCAGGTGGGGGAACATGGCAGGTATAGGAGAGGTCCATGTCACCTCCAGGTGACGTCATCATGACTCACTACTTCAGCTCTTCAAGGCTTCAGAGTTTCGAGCTTCGGGAGTTCTCTCCTCAACACACACTAATTCTCTCGAATGCCAAAATCCTGAACAAGATAATCTGTTGACACGTGTCCCTTTTGATGGATGGTTCGGATTACTCCAAACTTCGGAGCTTTGGGAGTTCCATGTCCTTCATACAATGTCGTAACTTCCACCCTTGGCTTGATCCAATAGTTCTGGTCCAACTTCGAGCCAATCCAACGGTCGGGATCTTCTCCCTAGATCTACAGTATAGATCCACTTCTGGGACTTCAGGGCTTCAGCCTCTTCCGCTCTATAACACATAATTCACCAAAGTCCCAAATTCTTAAGGACTTACAGGTTAAACCTCTTGAACTTTTCTCCAGATTTGACGATCGAGAATTGTCCTCCTTCTCCTGAATAGATTCCAATGACCCACATTACTCTGTGTCCCATTACCACATCTGTCATTGTTTTATAATACTACTACACCTCCTGAGCTTCGTAACATGATCAAGGTACCCTCTTGACACTTACAATTCACTGAGGCTATAAATTTGTTCTTCTTGACACAATTTCCTGCTAAAACCTTGGTTCCAATGACCACTTATCTGGCCCATCAAAGCTTAGTGCTTGAAACTTGGCTCTGATGCCAATTTGTAACGTCCCTGGCCCCTCAACCTGTCACCCCGGGGAACGCCACCACGAAATTTCACTGTAATTTTGTCCTTCTGTTCGACTACCATTTTGTGGCATCCCCAGAACATACATATACATATATATAACATGCATTTCTAATGAATTTAAAAACAATAACACATAATTACTTCTACCATACAGACTCCTGTGGAATTGACAATAATTCATACATGCAACGAAAACAGACTATATCATTGCAAGAATCATAGACATGCACAACATACATAATTAAGCATAGAGATTATACTTATCTTTTACTGGAGAAAAACCACCAACTGTGTGCAGACCTTCCATGAACCTCCCAGCCTTAGACTACGCTGCTCATCACGCTCAACAATGAGTCACCCCCGAGCTGGGACTAACCTCCACCCAAGGAAAGGGAATCATAGACTAGGATGAGGTTATAGAAGACTGCACGGTGCAACTGGAAGGATTCTCTCCAAGAGCCTTCTTACACCCACTACTCATAGACTCTCATTCCCCACATGCCTATTCCACCTCAGGAATATGCACCTTCACTATTCCATAGTCCATTGGCTACTCCACCTCCCCTTTCAAGGTCTCAGAAATAGGCCATATCAAGAATTCTCAGAGTTTTGTAACTGGTGATGGATTCTCTCTAGGAAAAAATCACTTCCCAACAAACTCTCTCACCTGGAGAGATTTTCTCACAATCTTGACAACCTTCCTCCTCAACCACCGACTTGACAACCCGCTTCTTCAACCAACTTCAACTCAGTTCTAGCAAGGTGAGGACAAAAACAAAGGTTCAATATAGCTCAGGGAATGGCATCAACCACAATTCGGTAAAGCACAACATGGTTTGGGCAAGTACAGATATGTTTGGCTTCACAGGAAAACACATGTCGACTTCCTCAATTACTAATTTCAGAGGTACGTCCAAGATGAAGAGGTCCACGACGGAGGCTTGGAAAGTTAGGTGAAGGATGGGAGAATGGGGAGTGATCCCCCCTAATGATTTGACTCTCCATATTTAACTGCATGCTCCCAGGTTGACACCTGTCTTCCTAGAGCTACATGCACTCCATTTAGCATTTATTTCCTTTCCCAGGAACTTAGGATAACTAGGTTTATTTTTCCCCACTTTAATATTTTCATTTTTCAGGAATATATTATAATATTCCCTTGGGTTAGGCCCTCTAGATTAGCCCCTCTTTCCTAGCCTCTCAGTCCCATACCTTTCCCTACTTGGTGAAAATTCGTCCCCAATCACTCTTTCTTCATGGTTGGTCTACACGTAGGGATGTATAATTTTTATTAATGATCTGCATAATTACATATACAAAAATCAGGCTTATTGGCCTTAGCATCCAGGATATTTGGCCTATAACACATAATCCTACCAGATTATCAATACTCGGCTCACTAGTCTATAAAAATTAGTACATTTCACAAGGGCTCTGCCTAGGGTATTACATCGGTCATGTAGATGTAATCCATATTGGCTACATGGTTGTTCTTGTGCAGGAAAGAGGGTATGATGTCGATTGTGTCTTAGGTGTGGACCAAGGTTATACATGTAACATTTTATTCATATTGAATAAGACAAAAAGAGAGAATAACGCTCAAGGAATGTTAGTTTTCCCCTTTTGGGTTTCCAGGGTAAAATCTCAGTGTACTATGTGATTTCTTTGTCATTTACGTTCTTGATTAAATTCTTCTTCTCCCCTGCTAGGTTTAGTGTGGAAGTTTCCTTCATTTCTTGACAAGTGATATCAGAGTGAAGTTTATCTCTGACAAGTGGTATCAGAGTTGTGTTATGCTTTGGCAAGTGTATCCGATCTTGATTTACCAATATTGAATTTGAGAACTAAACCCTAGGTACAGTAAGAGTTGTAAGTCATAAATTGTGTTAAATATCATGGTAAAGAATGGTGAGTAGTTCAAGAATAGAGATAGAAAAATTCAATGGACAAAATTTTGAGCTTTGGAAGATTAAAATGGAAGGTATTCTTGTACATCGAGAACAATGGATAGTGGCATGTCTAGGTACCCAGCCGACGGGCATGTCAATAGAAGAATGGGAGAAACTCGAAAGAAGAGAAAGAAGTATGATTCGACTTTGTCTTGCATATTTGGTGCTGATGAATGTACCAGGTGAATATTCAGCCAAGAAACAGTGGGAAAAGTTGGGAAGATTATACCAGTTGAAATACCTGGTAAATAAGTTGTTTATAAAAAATAAACTATATCTTTTGAAAATGAGTGATTGCAGTTTGGAGAATGAGCATTTAAACACATTTAATATCATGTTAAGCTAGTTATTGTTTGTGGATATTAATATCACTGAGGAGGATAAGTGTACCATCCTATTATGTTCTTTTCCAAACTCCTGGGATAGCTTAGTCGTGGATATAGGGAGTAATACAACCACACTAGCTCTACAAGACGTGGTTGCTTCTCTTATGTCAGAATAAATGAGAAGGAAGAACATGGAAGGATTGACCAAATATTCTTTAGTGGTGAGAGGTCGATCAATTGAAAGAGATAAAGGAAAATTCTCTGGTAGAAAGTCTAAGTTGAAGAGTAGATCAAAATTTGTGGTTCAATTAACAAGAATATGCTGGAAATGTGGTAAAATTGGGCATTACAAAAAGGACTATAAGTCGAGGGTGATGGAATTCAGTATGGGATCTAAGGAGAAGAAATTGACTGAGAGAAAGAAAACCCCGGATAAAGGAGGTCATGTGTACCTAGCATCGACTAGTACATAGCTGGATCAAGGTGTTTGGTTGATCGACTCAGGAGCATCCTATCATATGACACCACATAAAGAATGGTTCTACAAGTATGAACAATATGATGTAGGTGATTTGTTCTTGGGGGATGACTTGACAACCAAAATTTTTGAATGAGGAAAATTTTGACTGATACTACAGGATGGGAGGAAAAGAACCCTTCCATGTGTGCTACACATTGTAGGTTTGGAAAGAAATATGATATCTATTAGCAAGATGAGTGATGAAATTGTGCATACTCTATTTCATAAGGATTCGTGCAAGATGGTTAGAGGTGTGCTGGTCTTAATGAAAGGAGTTTATATTGGTACCCTATACAAAATGTTAGGGAATTTCGACTCAACTAGATGAAACAACATCGTTTCTCCTGAAATTGACTCGAATGTGACTCAACTCGACTAGACTCGAGCTAAGTCGGTTCAAACTAACTCGAATAGACAAAAGAAATTCAACCTGACCATGCTATGACATGAGAGGATGGGACACATTGGAGAAAAAGGGATTCTATCTATGAAAATAGAAGGTATGTGTTGACGATTAAAATTGTCAATGAAGTTTTTCCCATAAAGTGTTACTAAAGCCTATTATTATAAAAAATTAACTAAATAATACTAGTAGGTGGGACCCCCTTGAACTATTGGAGATCAGATTTGTTCATTTTTGACATTGTGATGATGTATGACATGGCTTACATGGTTGATGAGATCTTGTTGTTATTGGTATGAGTTGAGATTTTGAAGTGTTGATTCTTTATGTTACTACAAAAAAGCAAAAGGAAAGGGAGGAACAAGAGGAGGATAGAAGCAAAAGCATGCTAAGGTTTGCTCTTTGAGTTTATGTTGAAATAGTTCAGTTTTCATTCATTCATATATTCATCAAAGCCTAATTCTCTTTTATGATAGCAGGGTCTTATTGTAGACAACAATATTCAGGGCTAAATCAAATCATTCAGACACTTGTTTTTCAGAGGTGTTGATCTATCTTTGATAGTCTGTGTAGACTTGTCTGTTTGTGAATTAATTTTCATGACTGATAAAGGCTATTGTGCAAAGTCGAGTGGGAAGCAATCTGTGGCAAGTTGATCCAGCTTTTAGAGTTCATTTTTGGTTTTCTGTCAGAGGTCCTTTTGTATGTTCCATTGGGGATGTCTAAGTTTGACTTTGGTCCAAGATTTATGTATGAGATATTTTTAAAGAAAATGACTCTTTGGTGAATTGGAATGAAATAAAGGATTTATTTATGTCTCATCTGTCTTGATTATCATCTTGGGTCTTTACTTCTATTCTTACATTTATTTCAACAACTGTTATATTCATAAAATTACATAAAAAGTGAATTTCCAACAAGCTTTTTTGTTGATAAAAGACTAGCCTAAGCACTTGTAATTAATACTTGTGAGTTAGGATGTTATTTTTGTTGGCTATAAACATAGGGTGATATTCCCGTCTCCTTTTCTTTAGCCAAGTAAAGTCTGAAAATGTTTGAGTAAGATCAATTCATATATTTTCCTCAACATATATTTGGTGACCATACTGGGGAGATCTTCGAAATCTCTCTTGTTAAAATTTTATACTCGATTTTCATCGATACATGTTTCTTTTCTGAAATTGATTCTTTGACTATTTTTTTATTAATGATTGTTCCTGTTGTAAGGCAACCCAATATTGAGCCTGGTCTTCAAGACCAGAACAACATTGCTTTGAACCTGTTTAACAACATTATAGACACTGCCAATACCCGTGCCAAACTTAACCATTCTTGGGCAGCAATTGAACGAGATATTAGTTCTCAAGAACAATTGGAGGCTAGACTTAGATAGTCTAGAAATCATAAGTAAACCTTCTTTCTTCAAGCTTTGGCCTTTCTTTCATGTCCTTAGACTCTCGTGATTCTAGAAGAAGAAGAGGCTTGTCACCTGAAATCAATCCTATTGCTAAAATAGGAAGAAGAAACATTGTGTTATCTTCCCAACAAAGTGCTCTAAGGAGAAACTTATTTGATTCATCCAGCTCGTCTTTCTTCCCCTCATATATCATCCACAAGATGACATCTAGTGGTGGCTCTAGTGGCACTAGAAGTGCTCCATCTTCTCAATATTCATCATCATCGATGATTGGTAGCTTGTACAACCACCATATCCCTGTCCAATCTACTACAAACCCCACCAAAGTCATTAAAAAGTATGGGCTTTTTCAGTTCGAAGAATATGCCACAACCACATCATGGCATGTGTCCTCTCCTCTTAACCTAGAACCTTCTACTCACCCACTTCCGAAGTTTAAAGAGCATTTGCCTAAGTTTTCAGGAAATAACATTATCAGTACCAATGAACACCTAGTGGAATTTTCTAATGCTTGTCATAACATAGGGGCTAATGACAATGACACTTACATGCGCTTGTTCATCAATTCCTTGGAAGGAAAGGTTGTGGATGACTTCTTTGACCTTCCTCCTAAGATCCTGTCTAATTGGGAGGAGTTAATATATTAGTTCCAAACCACTTATGGGCAATCCAAAAGCCCTGCCGAGAAGTTAAGGGAATACAATAACGCCACTTATAAATATGGTGAGACCATCAACTCTTTCAACTTTCATTTGACCAAGTTGTACATTCAAATCCCTGAACTTATCCAGCCTCATAACCAAGACGATTTCATGCATTACTACAATGCATTTCCTTCTCCTTACCATCATAGGCTTGAAGAAAAGGCCATTGATAATCTCAATTCCGCCTTGCATACTTTCTCAGAGTATGAAGAACAACTTGAAAGAATCGGTCTTCCCCAGGGAGAATCAGTTAGACAGGCAGACATGTCCTCTCTCTTACAACTAGTACAAGATATGAAAAATCGTATGACATCATTTGAGTGGAAGGGTATTGTTTCCCCTCTCACCCCTGGAGCTTCATCCTCTTCTGCACCTCCCTTTAGAAGTATAGTTGAAAATAATTTCTAGCCTAAGGCTATCCTACCTCGGATTTGGTGCAACTTTTGTGAGGAGCACCATGAATAAATCACATGTGAGGTAAAGAAGAGTGCCAGAGATAAGATCTTCGGTAAGAGACTAGAAGCTACTATCGATGTCCTAGACTTTGTGGAGCCAGAGGATGTCATGGTTATTAACACTAGGAACAAAGCCTCTGCTCCCAAGGGTAAATTTGATCCTCCTCGCAATTATTCTATCCCAAGATCATCCTCAACCACTGCTACACCCCAGGTTCCTAAAATTCCTGAGAGTCAAAAAATCACTCCCCCTCCTCCCTCTTCTAAATACAATATCTTGAATCAATTGGTCAACATAAAAGCATATGCAACCCTCCTAGACATGGTTTCTATCCCTGAACAACAAATGCATCTGAAACAATTCATGGAAGGAAAAGCTTCCATTGTAGCCAATCTTTCCAAAGAGGTAGATGAAGAGGATTCTTCTGTAAATAAAGTAGGTGTACATAATTTTAGATACCCTATAAAAAAAAACCCTTTTTATATTTCTGTAAAGATCATGGATAAGATTTCCCATTGTTGCCTCATTGATGGTGGTTCAAGCCCAAGTGTCATGTCGAAGATTATTATGGAAGTTCTAAGCTTGTCTTGTACAAATGAAAATCTCATAAGAATGCTCTCCTATAATAGTCTACAACAAACAACCATAGGCAAGATTAAATATGTAACCTTGGTTTTATGTGCTCATCCTAAGATAAGGACAACCCTCAGCATTCAGGTGATTGATATGCCTGTAAAAAATTATTCAATTATCTTGGGGAGAGATTGGAAATCCTTAACAAGTGGATAACTCTTGCTCGACGGGACACATTTATCTATTCCGCGAAATGGCAAGAATATTATAGTCCTTAGAGAGGGAAGGATTTCACCCTACATAGAGAATGTTCCACAATATAGCATAAACTATATCGAATAATACCTAGGAGTGTATTCCATATTTGCTGAAGAGGAAAAAATTCATTTGGAAAAAATTCATTTAGATAATGATATATTGCATATGCACTTTGATGGTTCATGCTCTAGTGAAGGTAATGGGGCTGGTATTGTCTTCGTTTCTCCTGCAGGAAAAAATCATAATCTGTCATACAGGTTGGAGTTTTCTTGTACAAATAATGTCACTGAATTTGAAACTTTATTATTAGGCATTGAGAACTCCATTAATCTTGGTTGTACTCACCTTTCAGTTTTTGAGAAATTTGAGCTTGTTGTGAACCTAATACGTAATATATGATCTCCTAGCGACAAGCTGATGGAACGATACTCCCAAACTGTTTGGGAACTTGTCTCGAACCTTTTATCTTTCAACATCACCCATGTTAAGAAGGAGTTGAATTCAATGGCTTATTGGTTAGTTGTCTTTGCAGCCTCTCCTAACCAACAACTCTTTCCTCATAGGCCCAATTGTGCCTTTCAATCTCTACATCCTCCATACATCCCTGAAAATGAAGGATCTTGGAAGGCCATCCCTAATGATGAGAGCATTTGTGGTGTCATTCAAAATGAACCTCTTAAGCCCGAAGAGATTATATATGTGGAAAATAATAAGATTCATGAGGGTTTGACTCCTATTGAGAGTTTGTTTTCTTTGAGTGTTGTAGGCAATAAAGAAAAACAAAAAGAAGAGGATTTACGGAAGAAGGTGATTGAAACCATCCTCCTGAACATTAGGACATTCGAACCTTCAACAAATGTTAAAATAAATGTCTAATGTTCTGGTAAAGAAGAGATTAGGTCCACTGGACTACTTGGTGAATCTCAAAAGGTTTTTTCTTGGTCTTATGAGGATCTTCGTGGTTTTGATCCTGGTCTTGTTCAACATATTATGAAGCAAGCTAGGCAAAAACAAGAACTTGTTAACTCTGCATCGGAAGCACCCTTTCTAAGGGATTTGAGAGATTTATTAAGGACTGGAATGTTTTTTTCATCCCACCCTGAATGGGTCTCAATTTGGAAATTGGCCTCGGGGACCACTGATAATATTAGAACATGTATTAGTCTTCGAACTTTCAGGCAAGCGATTATGAGAAATCCCTTTCCCCCTCTCAATATGGAAATGTTTTTGCAACAGGTTGTAGAGTCATAGTTAAGACCCTTAATTGACAGTCTGTTTGGTTACAAGAGAATAAAAGTAAAAGGGGCAAATGTTCACAAAACTACTTTCATTAATAATTGTGATACCATGCCTTACAAATGTTGGCTTTTTAGCTTACTTGATACATGTACTGCTTTTAAAAAGACTATGCACATGACTCTTGGTGAATTGGTCAGTCTCCATCTCTATATTGATGATCTAATTGTGCTCGTCAAGGGACTAATGATTACATTAGATTTCCAGGTGGTCAGTCCTTTCCAAATTTATTTTGTGTTGGATACTAATTCTTATATCTCAAAATAATTACAGGAGCAATTGTTTCCCTACAACACTAACACCCCTTGCTTGAAATATTGCGAGGAACCAACATGAAACGTTCTAAATATGTATGTATTTTTCTATATACTAGTAGCCTAGCTATGCTTTCAATTTTTGTTCTTCTTTTCTACGCTTACAGTACCTTGATTTCTGCCTTCTAAGTTAAGTTTTCTTTTCTTTCTCTTTTTCAATTGAGTCTTTTACTGCTACTGTTTTAATTTCTGCATTATTACTTCTATTGCAATTTTTGTCTTTATCATGTTTTAGTGTTTGGTCAAGATAGAATTTTGGATCAATTCTGCCATAGTGACACTCTTGCAAAGCATTGTTAGTAGATAAAAATCAATCTTACACAACTGTTATGATGTCTCCTCTGAAGGGCCCTTGAAATTGTTACATGTTTTCACTGTTGTCTTACAAGGAATTGGTTATTTCCCGCTTCTTCTTACCATTTCTTCATCCATTGACATCTTAAGAGAAAGTCTATAAGTTGTCCTCCTTGAAAGTTAAGAGCATATCCCAGTTGAATGATTATGCATACAGTGGTAAAACCCCTCATACTTAACATTTTTCATCAATTATTCCCAAATTCCAAGTCATATTTCCATTAAGTACGCTCACTTTCCCCTGTTGCATAATTATTATGGTCACGTCTTCCAAAATTACTTCTCTTGGTCTGTGAAACCATGAGTTCTGAGTTCTAAATCTGTTGAAAACAAATTTTCCTGTGGAGTCACCAGTTTGTTGACAATTAAAATGTCAACGAAATTTTTCTAGCAAAGTGTTTCTAAATCCTATTATTATAAAAATAAAATAAAAAAAATACTAGTAGGTGGCACCCCCTTGAACTATTGGAGATCGTATTTGTTCATTTTTTATGTTGTGATGATGTGCGACATGACTTACATGGTTGATGATATCTTGTTTTTATTGGTATGAGTTGAGCTTTTGAAGTGTTGATTCTTTATGTTACTACAAAAAAGAAAAAGGAAAGGGAGGAACAAGAGGAGGATAGAAGCAAAAGCATGTTAAGATTTTCTGTTTGAGTTTATGATGAGATAGTTCAGTTTTCATTCATTCATATATTTATCACAGCCTAATTCTCTTTTATGATAGGAGGGTCTTATTGTAGACAACAATATTCAGGGCTGAATCAAATCATTTAGACACTTGTTTTTCAGAGGTGTTGATCTATCTTTGATAGTCTGTGTAGACTTGTCTGTTTGTGAATTAATTTTCATGACTGACAAAGGCTATTGTGAAAATTCGAGTGGAAAACAATTTGTGGCAAGTTGATCCAACTTTTAGAGTTTAGTTTTAGCTTTCTGTCGAAGGTCCTTTTCTATGTTCCATCGGGGATGTCTAAGTTTGAATTTGGTCCAAGATTTGTGTATGAGATTTTGTAAAGAAAATGACTCTTTGGTGAATTGGAATGAAATAAAGGATAGATTTATGTCTCATATATCTTGATTATCATATTGGTGTCTTTACTTATGTTACATTTATTTCAGCAATTGTTATATTCAGAAAATTACATAAAAAGTGAATTGCCAACAATATTTTTTGTTGATAAAAGACTAGCCTAAGCACTCGTAATTAATACTTGTGAGTTAGGATGTTATTTTTGTTGGCTATAAACATAAGGTGATATTCCCGTCTACTTTAATTTATCCAAGTAAAGTCTGAAAATGTTTGAGTAAGATCAATTCATATCTTTTCCTCAACAATGTGGTTGAAGGGTTTCTTGAATGTGGTTTAGAAGTTGACTTTTGTGAACATTTCATATATGGAAAAAAAAATCGAGTGAGGTTCCCATCTTTTGCAACAAGGGAAAATGAGATTCTAGAACTGGTTCATAGCGATATGTTTGGCCCTGTTACAATGCCTTCTCTTGGTGGATCCCTTTATTATGTCTCCTTCATAGATTATTTTTCCAGAAAGACATGGATATATTTCCTGAGGAAGAAATCAAAGGTTTTCGAGAGATTTAAGGAGTTTAAATCTCTTGTGGAAAACTAGACAGAGAAAAGGATTAAAGTGCTGAGAGATGGAAATGGTGGTGAATTCCGTGGAAAATTATTTGATCAGTTCTATAATCAATGTTGAATAACATGTCAAAATACCATACCATATACCCCACAAAAAAATGGATTTGCCGAGAGAATGAACACAATGTTGATGGATAAGGAAAGGAGCATGCTCAGTGGTGCTGGCCTCGCACAAGAATTCTGGGCAAAGGCACTCAACACTGCAAGATATTTGGTGAATATGTTTCCTTCATCGACACTAGTCGACATGAATCCACATGAGGTATGGTCAGGTAAGAATCCTTTGGTTGCACATATTAAATTATTTGGATGTGATGCATTTCTGCATGTTCCCACAGAAAAGAGGAGCATGCTAGACAAGAAGGAAATCAAATGTACTTTCATTGGATATAAATAAGGAATTAAAGGAGTCGGGATCCTACATCAAGGAGAACAATGTACAGTAGAGATGTGGTCTTCAAAGAATTCATAGGTAAATTTTATCCTGAATAAGTTGTTATGACCAAGAATATTCATGAGACAATGTGCTTTGAACTGAGAAATGAAGAAGATGATTCAGATGATTCGATTGAATCTGAGAAAGAGGTGGAACAAAAGAGTCTAGTGGTAAGGAGGTTAGGAAGAATAATAAAACCAATCAAAAGGTATAGTTCACCTGACTTCTGTTCTGCATTCATGCTAACTTCCATTGATGATGAGCCCAAGTTGATCGGTGAGGCAATCGACTCGGAAGAGGGTAAAATCTGGAAGGATGCCATGGTCGAAGAGATGGAATCATTGCAGAAGAATGAGACATGGGATTTAGTCAAATTACCTAGTGGAAGAAATATCGTTGTAGAAAATGTGTATTCAAGAAGAAGCTGAATGTCATAGGACTAGTCGAGAAGTTCCAAGATCGACTGGTAGAGAAAGGTTATTCCCAAGTCAAGGGAGTCGACTTTGGTGATATTTTTTCCCCTATTGAAAAAATAACTTCCATTAGAGTAATAATGTATTTGGCTGCATTATTCGAAATGGAAATAGAATAGATGGATGTGAATAAAACATTCCTACATGGGGACCTAGAAGAAGAAATATACATGAAACAACCTGAAGGATTTGTATTAAATGGAAAGAAAGAGTTGGTGTGCAAACTAAAAAGATCCATCTACGATATAAAGCAATCACCAAGGATGTGGTACTAGAAGTTCAACACATACATCCTTAGTTTGGGATTTGTGATAAGAAAAGTTGATGACTGCATATATTCCAAGGAAGAAGGTGGGTGTTTCATATATGTAGCTTTGTATGTTGATGGCATGTTTCTGATTGGAAACAACATGGACGAAATAAAGGAGGTGAAGAAGCAACTATCCTCCAAGTTCGACATGAAGGATCTCGGTACAGATAAATTCATTCTTGGAATGGAAATTAAGAGAGATCAAGCCACTAGAAAGATCTGGTTGAATCAAATGAAGTATATTGAAACAATTCTAAAACAGTTCAACATGCAGGATTGTAAATCAGTGAACGTGTTGATTCTTATGGGATCAAGGCTAACTGTTGAATAGAGTCCAAATACACAATAATATATAGAACACATGGAATGTGTTCCCTGTGCAAGTGTTGTTGGTAGTCTATTGTATGCGATGGTCTGCACTTGACCAGACATTTTCCATGTAGTGGGAGTGTTGAGTAGGTACATCTCGACACCTAGAAAGGATCACTAGAAAGTTGTCAAGAGAGTATTCATGTATTTTTGTGGCTCAAAGGACTATGCTATATGTTAGCAAGGACGACCTGGAGGTGACAGTGGTAAATTAAATGTGCATGTCTTTATCGATTCCCACTGGGCTGGAGATCTAGATCGATGGAGGTTGACCAACATATATGTCTTCAATATGTTCGGTGGAGCAATAAGTTGGATTAGTAAGAAATAGTCGGTCATAGCCTTGTCAACAACAAAAGTTGAATACATAGAGGCCACTCATGGAAGCAAAGAAGAAGTATGGATGCAAAGGTTGTGTTCAAGAATCGAGTTTGAGTAGAGAGCTATGAAGGTAAGTTGTTATAGTCAAAGTGCAATATTTTTGGCAAAGAACCATGCTTATCATTTGAATACTATGCACATCGATATAGATAATACCATTTCATAAGAGATATGGTGGAAAGTAACAAGGTGCTACTGGAGAAAGTAGACATGTTGGAAAACATAGCAGACTCATTGATAAATTCTGTGAGTGTTGTGAAGTTTTCTTAGTGCAGATAAGCAATGGGTATTGCTTCCCTGGGTCTATGAATGTAAGTTTAGGAATCTCCTATTTTCAGCAAAGAAGACAACAAGTGGGAGAATTTTGGATTGTTATATTCTTTGTAGTGAAAGTCTAGTCGAGGTAGATTGACTAATGACTGAAGGTCGAGGTGGATCAACTACAATCAAGGTCAAGGTGGATCGACAACAAGTCGAAGGTCGAGGTAGTTGATCGGGTAAATTCGAAGTCGAATATATCAACGAAAATTCAACCAACAAGAGGTCGAAGTGTGAGCATGAGATGACCAACTAGAGACCAAATGAAGGACGATTGGTAGTCGACTGGTAATCCGACTTGGAGTCAACTGTAATAGAATCCATGGATTTGTGGGATATGTAGCCAATGATATGCATGAATCTATAACCATTTTTGGGCACCAAGTCTTTATGGTTTTTCTTGTTGTAAATACTATAAAGAGGCGCGTTGTAAGGTTGTAAAGAATAATGCAAAATATGTTAATGCATGAGTAAATTGTAGGTTGTTGTTCTTGTAGATGTAAGACATATTGGCTACAGGGTTGTTCTTACGCAACAAATAGGGTATGATGTTGATTTTGTCTTAGGTGTGGACCAAGGTTAGACATGTAACCTTTTATTCAGATTGAATAAGACAACAAGAGAGCATACCGATAAAGGAATGTTGATTTTCCCAGTTTGGGTTTCCAGGGTAAAATATCTGCGTACTGTGTGATTTATTTTTCTTTTACATTCGTGATTAAATTCTTCTTCTCCTATGCTAGGTTTAGTGTGTAAGTGTCCTTCATTTCCTGACAACTATGCACAGTGAAAAAATGTTGCACTAGTTCTCAAAGGCAGGGTGTGACAATCAAGAAAAGCTTCGAAAAAAAAAACTATAGAATATTTCTAGTGGATTCCAGGGTTGACTAATCACATAGTGTCAGGTGAAGTCTCAAAGATCTAAAAAAATGAAAGGTAGCAAGACTAAGAGAACAAATACGAAGGATATGTCCCCAGTGGAGTCACAAATTTTGTTATCAGACAAGCCAGTCTATGTAGACACAAACTGATCTCCGTAGACTCAGAAACCAATACTAGAACAAAACACGACATAATATATAACTTTCCCTAGGTTTTTGTAATAAAAAATACTAGCTAGCAAGAGCTCACACCTTTTAATCAATGTTTTTCCTCACTAGTCACAATTTCCATCTTCGTCATAAGACTTGTGAATGATAACCTATAATAAGAAACAAGCCAACAAGAGTGAAAGAAACTATGGTATATTTTGATGAAACCTGTGTGTTAACAATAAAAATCGCAATGAGGAATTCACCCGCAAAGTATTGTTAAAGCCTATTATTTATAAGATAATGATATATATAATACTAGTAGGTGGGACCCTCTTGTAGATTGGAAGTTCAGAGATAATCGTGTTATACATTTTATGCTGTTGTTCGATGATGCTTACAGGGATCTCCATGATTGATGATGAAATACTGGTTCTATTTGCGACAAATGGTAGATGGATAATGCATGCTATGTGTGGGTTTCGTTACTCTAAAATCTCAATTCCATGTCATGATCGATTATGTGAATTATTATTACAATGCTATTGGTGCCATGATCTATTACATGTTACACCTCCACAAAACATATGTTAGTCATGAAAAAAGATAAAAGAAATATGGAATAAATCTAAGGAGAAGAAACTAAACTATGCTATACTATGCTACACTATATGCATTTGAAAATTAAAAGGGTTGATGTTAGTCCTAACTAGCAATGTTAGTTGATGTTAGTGGCTATACGATATATTGATTCATATGAAGGAACATTTGATATGCATTGTGGTATGTTTGGAAATGGTTAATGTGATATAGGGTGGCACACTTGGCAAGTAATGGATGTTAGTTTCAATGCATAGATTAATTGAATGGATTAATGGATGGTTAGCTGGCATGTACTAAGTAATTGAATGAGTAGAGGATGGAAGCAATGTGCATTTATTAGACATCACTCCATACCTCTCCCACTGGCTGTCACCCTAGCTTGGCTATTGTTCAATTGTGTTTCGCTATGGTTAAGCTCTGATTTTCAGGCGAGGAAGGAATTGCTCGACCAAGCTCGCATTTTTAAGGCTTTTTGGTTACAGGTATGTCTTTTCCGCCATCCATGAACTCGCTCTGGTTATGAAATTGATATTGGCTTGGTGATGTATTGTTCTATGATTTTCTTGATACTGGCAACTATGTAAACTTGTGATGTTTCTCTAGAATGGTTAGTTTTGTGTATTCACTGTAAATGAAAAAATTGGATAGTTGAAGTTACGATTCATTGATGATTCTGTGTGGTGGAAGCCATGAAGGCTCTCTATTGTCTTATGGGTTTTGTTTGAAGGGTTTCATTCGGTCCAGACTTGTTGGGCGTCTCCACACAATTCTTGTAAACATTTTTGATCGTTTTTGGTGTTATGGGGTTGCTGTGTTTGATTTTTAACCACCTTGGGTCACTTTTATCATTTTCACCTGGTCGTGGGCTCATGTATGATTTTGGTTCCTGAACAGTTGGTTATGGTGGCTATTATGCCAATATGCTTTCTTTAGGGTTGGTTGTTATTACATGGATCTGCATTTTTACCAGTATTATTCAATTTTTTGGGAAAACCACCAGGGTTATACCCATGCGTGTTCTTAGGGTTATTACTGGCCAGTAAGGAGCCTCTACTCCTCTATTCATAGTCTCTCCTACCTAGTGTGAATTTGCACCCTTTCATACATGTTAATGGTTATATGGCCTATGTGTCCACTGTGTTGTTTCGAAGGGTTCTCACTTGCTATTGATATGGTCGACTCTAGTCCTTGTGTTTCAATGATCGAATGAACCCTTGACTATTTTGTTTTTTTCATTGGTACCGAGCCCGATTTTGATTAACTCAACAGTCACACTTTTTCATTCATCTGGTTGAATGTTATAGTTGTTGGGTAGTATTTCCAGTGAGGTTGATTATTGGCTCATCCCTGTTGATCGGGTTAATTACAGAGTTGATGGAATAGCGTTGACAGTGGTTTTTATTATTGGTATTTAGTCATTGCATTATGTATTATAACATTCAAATCAATAGCTTAGTGTGTTTAATTGATTGATTCGAGAAATGAAATGGGCACAAATTCGTTGCCTCTTGTGTTGTAACAATTGTATTTTTAACTCAACATTGTTTTATGGTTTGATTGGGAGTATGCCTCTTTGCACTATGTGTTGGGTTGGTTGTTTCCTACAACATGGTATAAGTTGAAATGATGGTTGTTGTTACTGTGTGTTTAATTTCCAATCGATATTATTGCAAATTAAAATCGTGATAGTTGTGACTTGGTTGTCCGTTGTGTATGTTTTATGGATATCGTGCATCGTATCAGAGATGGGCACGAGTTTTATAACAATATGATTCCATTACAAGTTAATTGTTAAATTGATTAGAGGGATGAAATCAGGCACAATTTTAAAAGAACTTATGTTTGTGTTTGATTTGAGGAGATAATTCATGGATAGTAGTTGATGTTTTGATGTTGAACAGAGTGGAAACAAATGGCTGCGTGTTCATTTGAAATTTGTTTTAAATAAAATGGGACAAATGAGAGGAAACAAAATTCTTATACAGGTTGTTTTGGAAGGCATGTTATTTTGAGTATCATGACACTGTGTTAAATATTTAAATGTGAACAATGAGCAAGTTAACACACAATAATGGTTAAATTATACACAGTGATTGTTTAATTGATCACAATAATTATTTGGTTAGTGACTGGATCATTTGCATTAAGTACATAATTGCTTTATGGATTACTTAATGAATTTTTTGAACAATATCCTCTCTTTCCCCTACCACTATTTCACTTTTTCGCTAATTACAATCCCCTCGCCTTCCCATATCCATTATCCACTCCATGTTCCTAACATTTGATTATAGTTAAGAAGAATTATGTATTGTAACAGTTTAAGATCGCAAGGATGGATTACAGTGATATGTTCGTTGGTTTACATTACACTTGATTGTTTGTTGTCTATGAGCAATAAACATGATCTTTTCCCTCTCATTTTAACATTTTTAACTCAATACAACCCCTCACATATCCTAGAACCTTTGTTCACCCTCTGCTCATTGACAACTATTAAACAATTTGTATGGATTGGATTGCATGAGTCTGATATGTTGCTGAGCCAAAATTTATTTCATATTTTAAAAGGAGTTGTCATGTATGGTTGTTAAAGAGACTGTTTTCTAATCAATTATGCATACATGAATGATCTTTTTCAGTCGAGGTAGCCATGGCATAGGTAACCGAGGAAGAGGTAATTGAAACAGGGGCCCTAAAAGGCCAATATTCTCCATACACTTTGATGCAGACTCGCAAGAGTTAGGCCAGTTGTTTCAAGATGGATTTTTTAACTGGATTGGGCAAGGAGTGGTCCCACCTAGGCCTGAAAGGCCTCCCTTCCAAGCCCCATAGGTCCCTGGTATTCCCTTTCTCCGTCATGTCTCATTGTAGCCTAAAGTTCCCAAAAATGACGGATGCCAAGAGATTGTCCACCCGACAGTATCCCAACATCATGGCTGGCCCAATTTGTCTTTACCTACTCCCCTGCCTATCAATCAATTTTTCCAAGCTATCCTTGTCCACTCACCAGTTCAGACTTCCCATGCAAGTAAAAGGTTGAAAATTGATGTCCACCATGCCCCTGACAAAGGAAAAACCACTGCTGCCCCTTCCTCACCTTCCAATGGCTTTGATAAATCTGTGTCCTCCCACATGCATTTGAGGGACGATTGCTCTCATGTGATAAACGAGATTAGGCCTAAAGGCTCAACAAAACCAAAGGAAAATTCAGAGAGATCAAAAGGTGACAACAACAACAAGGGAAGGATTGCATCCCAGAGTCGAAAATATGGATTTTAGGTTTTTTTTAATTTATGAATTGATAATAACAGTTGACTTTTGGCATTTTGGACAACACATTATTTTTTGGATATGTGAGTAATATATTTTGTAAATAATTTCAATTATTATTGAGATAAATTGTCAAATATGAATGTGATTATGGGAGTCACAAGGATGGGTGTTTTGTTTAATTAACTAGTTGTGTTATGATTGTTAAAAGCTAAAGGGAGTCACAAGGGGTCCCACCTACTAGTTATTATTTATTTTAAAAACCCTTATTATGATTATTACTTTTCCCCCTTAACTAAAAAAATTGGTTGAGTTTTTGTTAACTTAACTAATGAAGTAGTTCAACTACTTCAACCAATTCCAATTTTCTTAAAGGAAAAGGAAAAGGGATGAACACAAGGAGAATAAAAGGAGAAGCATACTAAGGTTTTCTCTTTGAGTTTTTTTTGAGATAATTCAGTTTTCATTCATTCCTCAATTCATTAGAAGCCTAATTATTTTTTATGATAGCAGGGTCCTATTGTAGACAACAAGATTCAAGGTTGAATTACATCATTCAGACACCTTTTTTTCAGAGATGTTGATCTATCTTTGATAGTTTGTGTAGACTTGTCTGTTTGTGAATTAGTTTTCATGACTGACAAAGGCTATTGTGCAGAGTCTAGTAGGAAGCAATATGTGGCAAGTTGATCCATCTTCTCAAGTTCAGTTTTTTTATTTTTTGTCAGAAGTCCTTTTGTATGTTTCATTGGGGACGTCTAAGTTTGACTTTGGTCCAAAACTTCCTCAGGAAATTTTGTAAAGAGAACGATTCTTTGATGAATTGGAATGAAATAAAGGATTGATTTATGTCTCATATGTGTTGATTATTGACTTAGTGTATTTACTTCTATCTCTATATTCATTTCAACATCTGATATGTTCAGAAAATTACATAAAAAATGATTTTTTTCAGCAAGCTTTTAATTATAAAAAAAAATAGCCTACGAACTTGTAAATAATAATTGTGAATTAGGATATCAGTTTTGATGGGTGATCTCATTTATGATATCATTTATGATCTATATAGAAGTTTCACCAAATTCGATACCCTCAATAGATTTTGGGCTTGATACCCTAGTCATTGTGGTCCATCTAACTATCGACTGTACCCGCTTGGTAGTTGTTCACAAGCTAGCAACCTAGTTGCCTTTGATTTTAGGAACTTACACAAGTGACTGCGGGGGTATACCGCGGTACCTAGGGTAGACATCAAGCCACGATTTGCAGAGTATACCCAGAGGGTGCTTCCATATTCGAGTTTCACTTGCATCGGTAAGTTGCTCTAGTGTTGGTTGTTGTAACTGTTCTTCCAAATAGTAAGAGTGGTTTGCTTGCTACATCTCATAGGAACTTTTTCTAGTGCATGTTTGGTCTTTCAATGCTAGAAAATACCTAGGGTGTCGTTGATTTTCTCACAGTGGAAGATCAAGAGCTTCGTCGGTTGTGAAGGATTTTGGGCCTGTATTCGGTTATCTTGGAGCCACCACCACCACCGCAAAGGTGAAGACTTGACCAGGAAGGGTATTTTGAGGCAACTGGGCCACATGAAACTATACCCGAGCCATCTCCGAGAGGAGAACATTCATTTCCAGAGGAACGGACTATTTCTAACCTTGGAGGGGAATCTCTTTCTCTGTATAACCCTCTGATCACTGATTTTTCGATGCCACTTTTGATATAACTTCCCCCCCCAAGGGTAACATATCACGAGTGCCAAATAGTCCTCCAAGCAAATGTTGCTACTTCGTCAGGGGGTCCTCATACTCCCTTTACGATTGTCACAACTGGGGGTGTTCCACCTCCTAACTCACCTTCACAAGTCTAGGCCACTATGGTCTCAACTGCCTCTACCTCGCGCAGTGGTCTGATTTCGTCCATGGCATATATCACTACACCGTTTACACAAAGTGCGATAGGCCCTTCATTTTCATATGAGATGCCCAACTTTGACATGAACTCGGTCCTCACCTACTCCACCCTACAGACTTTAGGTCTAGGGGTAGGGAGGTCTAACGCTCCTCTGCAAGGGTCCATGGGGGGCACCTCAGCCTCCTATAACGCTTTCCCTTATGGTGGGGGTCATATACCTCCATCGTCCCCCTCACTTGGCGGTACTTCTCAGGGTATTATTCCTGCACAGGGTATTATTCCTGCATAGGGGGCACACACTTCTCAAGGACCTTGGAATCCATGGCAAGGATCATCTCCCTCTTTAGGCATGCCGACTAGGGGAAACCCCTTCCATGGTCAATGGAACCCCGGGAAAGGCTCAGTACCTATGCCCGTCGGATCAACAGGGGGCAACCCTTTCCAGAACTTTTGGAACACAACGTCGGGAGCAAGCCCTTCTCAACCCTCAAAGTCCTATTATGGGATTCAACCGATGATTTCTCAACCAATGCAGTATCCGAATGCTAGCCTAAGCCATGGTTATTACCAGAACCCGAGCCAACAATCTCACTTTTCCTGGCAACCTGGTGGTAGCTAAATCCCAAGCTCCTATCCTCTTGTACATACTAAAAAACCTAAGCTACCATTTCTGGAAACTTTACATTTGCCAGACTTGTCAAGATTATTAAATGACCCAATATGTCATGATCCACGTTGGCCTGCTATGCCGACCAAGTTTCCCTCGTACATTCCAAAGTTCGAAGGCAAGCCTAATGAATATCTAGGTGATCACGTGACTACCTTTCACTTATGGTGCTCGTCCAAATATTTGAGAGATGAATCCATCCAATTGCGTTTGTTTCGACGCACTCTTATCGGGAGTACTGCGAAATGGTACATCGAGCTCGATCGCTCAAGATACTCTACTTTTGGAGAATTTGCAATGGTTTTCTTAAATCATTTTCAATTACTTGTGAGATATGATGTCGGCACTGAACTACTGGCCAACTTTGAGTAGACAAAGGCTGACCATATCTTTGATCACATCCAATAATGGTAGCGCCANATTCCTGCTGGAATGGTTCCTTAAGTCTTTGGTACCCTAAATATCCAAGGACGTAGCAACGTTAGGGGTTTTTTCGGAGGAAGAGGCGATAATGAGAGCTTAACAACTTCAACTGATTTACTCTAAGTCTGGTTTTCTTTACGAAGTTTTTCCAGATGCGCCACATTCTATTCTTGATAAGACCAAACACAAGTCTAGACCACATGCTGACAGCATTGTTGATTTAGCACAAGCAAAGCCCACAGATCCATTGTCAAATCAATTGCAACAATTGTCGATACATCAGACAGTGGCCAACCCAACTCCTAGTTCGACTGCTCCCCCTGCTCAGACATCGGATGTACATAGCGTGCAATCGATGAACCCAAAGGCCAACCAGCAAGCTAAAGGGAAGAAAAAATAGTGAAAGAAGGGTAAGGGGGATAAGAAACTGACCAATAATTTTGGCGGTGAAAACACAGAGAGAAAGAGGTTGAAGTATCTATGCAACCTTTGTGTGGAATACCACCCGACTCACTTGTTCCCTCAACTCGCAGAGGCCCAAAAGTTGTTGGCACAACAACAACCTGCATTGTTAACGAACCCATTTCCTCATGGGAAAAATTTAACTCAAGCCTCTTTGAACGCGGATGGGGGAAGTCAGGGACCCCCTTCATCGTCTAGTAATCCCTCGACCTCAAATATATATATGTTGAAAGGTGAATCTCACAAATCTACTAGGGCACATTATTGCAGAATGCCAAGTATTGTCGAAAAGGGTAAAGAAGTCGAAAACCCATCTATTCCTGTCTAGATCGAGAGAACGATGGGTGAAACAATGACACACATCCCGAAGGGGCATTCAAGAAGGCTTTACATAATCCAAATGCGAGGGCCGCCTAGAACTACTCTGTGGTGGAGGATTTGTCTACAAACCCCTTGCGCAATGTCTTATTTGGATGTCCTCCAGAGATTCCCTTCTTAGAGAAAGGATTTGCTAGCCACCTTAGGATCCACTGAGACATGTAATCCGAGAACTATCATGATTGATACAACCTACTTGAAGCCTTGTCTCCCATACCACATCGCATTTCAGATAGTAGTGGCTCGCCCCACAAAATCTTATACCCAAAATATTTTCCATATGGTGGTTGATGAGGATGCCTCAATATGATTGATGTCATTGGCATGTTGGAAGGCCATTGGCCAACCAATTCTATCTCCTTCACCTACTCTTCTTACGGATTTTTATGGCCATTCTTTCAGACCACATGGAATCATTCCTTCTTTCCGCATGTAGTTAGGAGGGATACCGCGTGTGTCGAAGTTGAAGGGGTCGATGCACCTCTTGACTACAACCTCATGTTAGGAAGGAGTTGGACATATTCCATGCATGCAGTGGTTGCCACAGTTTTTCGGGTCTTGTTGTTTCCATATGAGGGACGAATCATGACCATTGATCAATTTTCCTTCTCCAGACCTGACCCTTCATCGGGGGAATCCACGGTCCCAATGATTGATAACCCATAGCCCGATTCCATCAATGTGGGGGTTGGTTTGTGTCCACCTCTCATGGGTACTTTCGATTACCTACCTCTTTACGAAGATGTCAAAATGATATCGGTTTTCCCTGACCAGCCTAAGGCTTAAATATTTCCAGTGTCGTCGTTCCGCACGAAATACTTTAATGATCAGTGTATTCTTCCTTCCCCATCAGCCACGATGGAAGGCACAGGGAATCATAGCATATCCATTCCCTTGTCCATAACAGAAGTTGAATACTCTATAATCCAACAAGATTCCACCAACCCCGATATGACTCCCACACAGGATTTAGATACAGTTCTCGAGCCTGCCTGGGCTCAAGGTTCCCTTGCCACTACAGATTCTTTAGACTTGGTCTTGCCCTCTGACGAGGTGATTTTAGAGGCATTGAATGTTTCGAAAAGACCCTGGGATGATCTTTATCACATATCATATTTACTCTCAGAGTTAGGAAGAATAGAGGCAAGATAATTTGTGTTGACTATGACTAGAGATAGGTCTTGTCCTATCAATCCTCTGGCTACGCACACAGTTTATGTCGAGGGTAATATGGAAACCATTGCTAAAATGATACGTATTGATATCTCTAGAACCCCTGGAGTCATGGAGAATGTCTTCATCCGAGTGGATTGTTCCCCCGAGGAGATTCAGATCTATACAAATTTATTTAAATAATTCTGCGACATTTTTTCCTAGTATTACGAGGAAATGCCAGGAATTGATACAAGAATCATCGAACATGAGATTACGACTTACCCTAATGCTAAGATGGTCTGGAAGAAGCTTCGTCTGGTTAATTCTCAGAAATTAGTAGCTATTAAGGCTGAATTAGAGAAACTACTCAAAGCTAGTTTCATCTACCCCGTTCAATTGACTCAATGGGTGCCAAATCCTGTTTCGGTCAACAAAAAGCAGGGAACGATTCGTGTACGTATGAACTTCGGTGATTTGAACAAGGCTTGTCCAAAGGACAATTTCCCCACCCCATTCATTGACCATATTGTTGATGAATGCATAGGTTGTGAGGTCTTTTCATTCATGGATGGCTTTTCAAGATACAATCAAATACAGATTAAGCCCGAAGACCAGCATAAAACAACTTTTATCTGTCCGTGGGGTACATTTTCTTATCGGAAGATGTATTTTGGCCTAAATAATGTTAGAGACACCTTTTAGCGAGCCATGTCTTTTGATTTCCACTACCTCAAACATATAGTCGAGGCTTATCTCGATGATTTAGCTTCACGATCTCCTAAGATAATTGCTCATCCCACACACCTCCAACTTATCTTTGAGCGATATCGCTACTATTGGATTCACTTGAATCCAAACAAGTGCAGTTTTTGCATGATGTTGGGTCATATTTTAGGTTTTATAGTGTCGAAAACATGGATCATGGTCGATCCTCTAAAGGTTGAGGCAATAGTTCAATTTCCTCCCCCATGCACAGTCCCTCAGCTTCAGCGTTTACAGGGAAAAGCCAATTTTCTTCGACGTTTTATCGCAAACTATGCCAAGATCACTAAAGGGTTTATGTGTTTAATGAAGAAGGGAGTTCCTTTTCATTGGGATGAAGCTTCTCAATGCTCTTTCGAAGCATTGAAATGTGCCCTCGCGTCTGCCCCTCTACTTTGACCACCCAATTATAATAAAGATTTCTTATTGTATTTACCCAGGACAGGGTCGACATTCGGTATGGTATCGGTTTAGGAGGACGATTTACTTGAAGAACATGTCATTTATTGCCTGATATGAGGCCTGGTTCGACCAGAACTCAACTACTCCCACATTGAAAAACTTGCATTGGAAGCAGTACACGTTGTCCAACGGTTTCGTCACTATATCTTGTTTCACAAGACCACCATCATTGCCATTGTGAATTTGTTCCAATACGTGTTGACACGAGTGTAATCGGCGGAAATACCAGTAGATGGATTTTTATCCTCCAGGAATTTGACTTGGATTTTGTGTTTGCAAAATCTAAAAATTCATTGGTCTTTGCAGAACTTATATTAGAACTTTTGGTCGATTCAGGTGATGTTACGCCCGAAGAATCACCGATTAAAGGAGATATTTTTCTAATTCCATCTTCGGACCCTTGGTATGGAGATATACTAGTATATCTCTAGACTTTGAAGTTCCCCACCTCTACTTCTCATGATGAGCATCGATGTATATTCCATCAAGAAAAAAAATATCTCATACTCGAAGACACTTTGTTTCGTCGGGGTGTAGATTGCATCCTTCATCGGTGCCTTACTCATGAAGAAGAGAAACTCGTGCTTAACGACTGCCACACTGAAGCATGTGGTGGTCATTTGTATGGGTTGGAAACAAGCCAAAATATTCTATGAGTCGGTTATTATTGGCTGACGTTAATCAAAGATTGCATTGAATCGATCAAGAAGTGCCACCCATTTCAGATCTTCTCTCGGAAGATGAGGGAACACCCCGCTCCTATGTTTCCTGTTAATATAGTTGGCCCCTTCACTAAGTGGGGGATTGATTATACTACATTCCACCTCCCTTCATCTAGGGGGCACTATTATATCATCATAGCAGTAAACTACTTCACTAAGTGGGTCGAAGCTATGCCAATGTTCAAAGATGATGGAGAGACAACAACTCTCTTCTTGTTTAATTAGATAATAGCAAGGTTCGGAATCCTGAAGGAGATTGTCATTGACCATGATAGTCACTTTCATAAAAAAATGATTTCCAAGTTAACATCAAATATAGGGTTGAGACAAGAACACTCGTCACCTTATTACCCACAAGCGAATGGTCAGGTGGAATCTATGAATAAGTCTCTCAAGACCATTCTACAACAAACGACCAATTCGGCCAAGTCAAATTGGCATTTGATGTTGTACTAGGCATTGTGGGCCTACCGAATGTCTGTGAAGACTGCCACTGGTTTCTCACCTTTTCAAATCATTTACGGTTTGGAAGCAGTCTTGCCTATAGAATGCGAGATCCCATCTCTTAAATTGGCAGTACAATTATTACCAGACACTTCATCGCTTGAGGAACACTTATTATATCTCGAGCATCTCGATGAGAAACGACGCGATGCAACCTTTGCTAACAAGGATCACAAGAAAAAATTCAAGTGCCAGTATGATTGGTCCATTCATACTTAGATTTTCTCCGAAGGTGACCTTGTCCTAGTCTATGTCCAAGATAAGGATCCCCTGGGGGTAGTCAAGTTCAAACCCATGTGGTTCAGATCGTTCATCATGAAGGAGGTATTAAAGAAGGGAGCTTATCATCTAGTTGATTTTGATGGGAATGCTTTAGCGAAGCCTAGAAATGGGCTCTACCTCAATAAGTATTCCTCGTAGGTGGGTCGCCTTGGCTGACTTATTGTATATATGTATAGTTCTTATACATTTTAGTTTTTGTCTTTTTGTTTTATGGACGTGTCATTTTTTATGTCATCTTTTTCACTGTCGTAGATGTCAAGTGAATCAAACGTGTTCATTGGATTCGTGGATGGTGCTAGCTGACACACTTGGAGGCTTGCTTCTATAGCTTGGGTGATCTTCACACCTCAAGGCTAGTTATTATCTTCTGTAGGTATCTGTTTAGGTGACGCCACAAACAATGTCGCTGAATATAGTGCAGTAATAGAGTTCGTTCGTGACGCCTTGTCACATGGTATCTCTTACCTCCGAGCCTACTTAGATGCACAATTGGTTGTGTTTCCGTTAAATGGGGTTTACCACGTTTATGATCCTACTCTACATCGACGATTCCTTAAGGTACGTCTCTTAGAACGTTGTTTTTATTACATTACGTATATCCTTGTTTCTAGGAGATTGAATCAAATGACAGATACTCTAGCTAATCAAGTATTAGATTGGCATATTGCGCATACGTAAGAAAAATCACACACATACACATGTAAATAAATGTAACCCATAAGACAAAAATATGTACATATATATATATAGAAAAATTATCAGAGTACATAGGTGGGCGCAAGCGCCTCAAAAAATAACGAGTCTGGTATACAACGTGGGGCTTATGCCATAAAAAATACACAAAGAGTGCCCACAAAACGTAAATGGTCCACAGTAAGCTAAGCACAAGGCCTATTGGCCTTGCCATAGTGGACTACAGTGTTTGCCAAATGCCGAAATAGCTAGACCCAATTCCATGGAACCCCAACAACATGAGGCTGCATAGATGGCAGGAGATCCTTGATCTCGACCATGAGCATAGTACGGGTGAGTGCGGTCAAGTTCCACTCCACTCATCTCAAAACACTCTCAGCCTCTCCGGCTAGAGGTACCCATGCTGCTACTACTGGTCTGACGACCGCTGTTGGTAATGCCTCTGGTCGTGGACGATGCATGCTCTGTGAAAAATCAGCTAGATGCACTAGTCCCAAATCTGTACATAACAGATACAAAGTTGTCAGGTACTCTGGTATGCATAAAAATGATATATATAAAAATAAACTAAAAAATTAAAAACTTTTAAAAGAAAACGTACCTAAATCTCCTTTCTCTGCTCCAGGAGGTACGGGCATGTCAAGATCCCTGGGGAAGTTGATCTCGACATAGGGGTAGTCCTCTATAGCCAAAATCTGTTGAGAGCACCAGTTGAAAAAAGTATCATTGAAGGCCTCAATGGTCCTCCCTCCCTCCTGTCGTGGC
>SNQJ01S0015308.1:0-13758 GCA_010110895.2 Picea sitchensis | reverse complement strand
CCTTAAGTGACAGTCTGCAGCTTTATGACCATAATTATGACAGTTGTAACATTCTGGTTCACTGAATAATAGATCATAACGATTGTTATGCACATATCTGTTATTTTGTTTCACCTGTGTCCTTCTCCCATTCATCACATGATTTATAATCTGTGATTGTTTGTTGCTTGGTTGTCTCAATTTTTGTTGTGGAAGATAGTTATTCATTGAATATATTGATTGTTCATATCTAACTCTTCAAGAGCAGTTTATAGCTTTGTGACCAAAATTAGAGAAGAGGAAACAATAACCATAGAAAAAATCTTTGTACCTTGAAAAAATCTATCTTCTTTGAGGGGGTCGACTTCTGTCATGCCAATAATCTTTCTGGTCTACAAATTCGGTTATGGGGATTTTTCTTTCATTTCTTCTTGGTGGCTGATTTTCCTTCTTTGTTTCTGCATAGTGATTGTTGTCAATGTTTGAAGATTTGAAAAACTTGATAGATTATGTATTACTTGTATGATCACTACTTGATCCTTCTTCATATCACAATCCATCTTTCAACTTTGAATTTCTTTGTTGATTTAGAATGGAGGTTAATTCTTCTGAGGCTTTAATACTTCGCAGATTTTGATGATACGGTCCTTTAAATTTCTCCATTTCTTTTCTAGTTTTTACTATCTCTTCTTCTAAGGCTTCAACCCTGACTTTCTTCTCTAACAGTTGTTGTTTCAGTATGTCTTCTATTTTCTTTGCCTCTTCTAATTCCACTTTCAGTAGAGAAAAGTTTTCATCAGATTTTTTACTGTCTTTCTCGAACTGTGTCAACAATTGTTTTTGTTTTCTATTCTTAGTTCTGAGTCTGTCAATTTCTTCCAGTGCACTGATCAGTTCTCCTTCCAAATCAACCACAGCTTCTTCACCATTATCATCACTGTCTGTTCTTTTAATATCATAATCAAACAGAGGGGGCTTAGAAGCTGAAGTCCCTTCATGACTTGTCATATTTAAGCTTACAGATCTACCTTCGAATGAAAGGAACCCGCTCTGTTACCAATTGTTGAAATTACTAAAACAACTGAGAGGGGGGGTGAACCAGTTGTTGTTGAGCTTAAACAATCATAAGTTATTAAAAACATTATTAATATTTCTTCAATTGATCATCAACAATATGCAACATATGGACAGTAAAATTAAAGAGCATCAGTCACACATAAGGTATACACAGAGACAGTTTTTCACGAGGAAACCCATAAAGGAAANAAAAAAACCTCTTCTTCTTCGAAATGATAGGCAATCTTTTAAGTTCTGTACATCATCTATAATTGAGCACCAACTCACTGTGAGGCTGCTACCTCTGTTTTATAAGCTGCAACTTGTTTGAGAGCACCAACTCTCTGGTTTCTCTAGCACCCACTAGAAGGAAGCACCAACCCCCTGAATGTTCCAGCACCAACTTCCTGAATGTTCCAGCACCAACTTCTAGTTACACAGGCTCCAACCTGTATAACAGAGAACACTTGTTCTCCCTTGCACCACCCTGCCACCCTGGTTTCTCTGGTTGCCACCAGATGGAAGCTACAACTTCCTGTGTTCAAATTCTCACTTGAACCTCTAAGGACAATAGTCCTCCCGAGCACCTCCCAACCTCCCTAGTATATTAATAAATCAAATAACCAGTCAACTATGAAAATAAATCAATTCTTACCAATCTTTCTTTGTTCTGTAAATCTGGTCTTCTACTAATTGTTTTGCTCTTCTTCTCTTCCTCAGTCTATTCAGCAGGTCTACTCTGCATTAACTTGTTCTGTCATTCTTCTCTCCTTACACTTCTCTTAATCATCTATTACTCTTCTCTGAGTCTCATCTCATTCTTTGCATATTCTCCATCTCACCCAACACATTCTATGAATTTCCTTTATTACTGTTTCATTCATTTTCTCATTCAGAACAGCCAACCACATGTTGTCTGTCTCATTTTCTTTTATACACACCCACGGCGGTTCAAATTCCCATCTCCTTCGGCAAAAGGAAGACAACTATCCAAGCAACTGAAACGCCAGCTGAAATGCTAACTGATTTGCAATCATGCATCCGTTTTGCTAACAGATTCATAACTGGGGAGTTAACTGTGAGGGAGAACAGTAACCTTCCGATCATATTCCAATTTATCTGCTCCGTTGGATGAAATTTATTGACATTTCCTTTAAATCGGGTTTTCGGCATTTAGACAATCCTATGTTGAGTGTCTCGACACTTCATTCTGCGATTTCCGAAGTTCCGATACAAATCTTTTCTATGCTAGCTCCTTTCTCAACATGACTATGGTCATAACCAAGCGCCTATGCAAAAAGCGCTTTCGCGATCTCTGATTTCATGAATTTTAACACTATGCTTCGTTGACCCCAAGTCAGCAAAATTTTGATCACTTGCCACATGCCTTGTGATTTGATGATCCAGATTTGATCTTGATTCAACGGCTACGATTGAATCGGGATTTTACATATCACGATTTTGACATCCTTGTTGCATTGTTTTCTTTGCCTCTCCATATCCCGATTCGTGAAACTCCGATATGGTATTAGATCAACGGTCCAGATATGATCTTGATTTAATGGCTCATATTACATCACGATTTCTCATATCGCGATTTCAGGATTCTTGTGATTGTTTCTTGTCTTTCCATGTCGCGATTCGCGAAACTCCGATATGAGGTTGGATCAACGGTCGAGATCTTATCTTGATTCAACGGTTGCGATTGAATCGCGATTTCACAATTCTTGTGGCATTGTTTATTGTCTCTCCATTTCGTGATTCACGAAACTCTGATATGAGGTTGGATCAACGGTCCAGATTTGATCTTGATTTAACGGCTACGATTGAATCGCGATTCTTCATATCGCGATTTAGGAATTTTGTACACCCACTTCTCCTTGTACTTTAATGAATGTGCAGGTTCTCCTTGATCCAACGATGGTCGGGTCCTGCGCTTGGATCTAACATCTTAGATTTTTCCTTCTCTTCAGCGCTCTTCTTTTCTACATTCAGATATGACGACCCTCATTCTTTTGGGAATTTTGAATGGGATCCAACGATCAGAAATGCTTCTCAAACTTTTCGAGCCTTCGATCATTCGATCAATGTTGCGTTGCCTTCGATCATTCGATCTTCCTGAACTTATCTTCTATTTTCCTATCTGTTACAAACTTCCTGTACTCATGCCACTTGCCATCAGTGACAAGCATTCGATGTCTATTAAAAATTTTCCATTAGTTGTCTGTTAAATATTTGCCAACAGTATTTTCTCTTCCCCGATTATCACTGCACTGTTGATCATCGTTGTTGTACTCAAGCCATCATCACTACTGTACTTGCCATCAATGACAAGTATACGCTGCCTGTAAAATATGCCAACAATCCTCTATACATTCTTCTTGTACTCATATTTGCCAAATATTTGCCAACAATAATGTTGCCCATCTGCACACTACTGGGAAGTAGGCCACGTGCCCCCGTACTGTCTCTAGTGGACTAAGCCTAGGTACCCTCTCAAAGAATAAAGAGCACAAAATAGTCACGAACTTGAAGTTCTTGTTGTTCTACCCACGACTCTCTGTGAGTTGTCTCTTCATGCACTCTAGCATAGTTATGCTCCAATCGAACACTCGTGAAGTTAAGAAATATATTGCGCAATGCATATGCACCTGGGAGGCCTGATGTAAAGTCATGGATCCAGTGATCTACGCAATAAGTAAAACTATCGCTTTTAGTGATAGGTTGGTATTTTGTGGATCGGTACCTGGGAACCCACTTTATCTATTCCGGCCTCGTAGTCTTTCTCGATCAAATCGACAATGTTGTGAGGCCCAGGGGGAAAATCACGAAGGTTGACTGGTTCCCCTCTCCTTGAGAGGCCAGTCAAAAAATAAATATCTTCAGTCGTTGGAGTCAACGACTATCCCTCGAGCATAAACGCCTCTGCATTTGGGTGCCAGTAATCCACCAAGGCATTCAACAACCTGGGTTGTACCCTCATGAGTGGACACCGGAAGAATTTCCACAACCCACATTGTTTTAATGCGGTGACAACATCAGGGTCTTCCTCAATCAGTATATCAATGTCCTCATTCTCCCTCTCTCTCCAATGGACATACATTCTGCAAAATGTCAAGTTCAAAGGGGAGTTAAATAATGCATTTTCACTTTTTTTTTCATATGTTAGAGGGTGTACGCGGGTTGTACTGGGCACAGTAGCGTATGTATGCGAGAATATTATTCTTTGCCCACGTGCATACGTGGGATGTGCTTAGACATCCCGCGTACATGTAGGGCCGACCTTATTAAGGGCGCGCGCCCACCCCAAAACAAAAAGAAATGCAAAAAGAAAGTATGGAAATGCAGGAGGAGCTAGTTTGTACTTACTTGGTCCAAACAGAAGTTTGTTTCATCCACTGAAGCTCTCAGAATCAACTTCTTTCACAAAGGGGTGTTTTTGGATTTTTGGTCAATTCATAATCTACAATGGTGATAATGAGATGCCAGCTTCTATTTATAGATGTTTTTGGCCCTTTTTGTCATTTTTTGACCCTTTTTGTCGTTTTCTCTGGCTTGAAAAGCATGTAACGTGGTTCTTGAGTTTCTCATTGGATGTTATGATACACTTTACTTTTGGTTCGACAAATTTTTTGGGAGTTGGGGCACTTTTAAGGTCCTTTGGTGAAAATTCATTTTTCCAACTTTGTGCATTTAAGTTAGGATTCCACCTCCACTTGTTGCACCTCGTTGTATTTTTCTCTTTACCATAGGATCGAACCCACCGAATGGCAACATGGAACCGTCATTGTTGCTCTAGAAGTGTCTTAATTTAGTGGTAGAGCCTACCTTCACATGGATGCCCTAGGTAGATCTTGGTTGCATTTTGGTGTCCATGTTGACCTTAATGACTTTAGTTTCGTGAGTCCTTTTAGTCTTGTCTTAATTACGAGTTTGAGCCTTTACATGTCTGATATGTCATCACTCTTGGCTTCACCCTAGGGACTCCCAAAAAAAGGGTCTTCTTTTAAGCCCTTTTCAGACCCTCTAAACATGAAAATATTGTTGAGCGATCGTGTTTCCCTTCACACTCATCAAACTCAAATTTGAAGGCACGTCGGTCCAGTGGTAGTTTACCCCTTTTTTGGTCTGGACAGTCAATTGTATGATCAAAGGTATACTCTAGAAACTCTGGTTCGCTAGAAGAGTATTCTCAGGTATAAGTTTAACCCTTTTTCAGGCCTGAGGGACTAAATTTATGAAAAAGGAACATTCACGGAGTCCATAGTTAAGATCTTTTCAGACTCCCTAAAATTGAAAAGATCATCGAGTGAGCTTGTTTCTTCACACTCGCTAAATTGGTCCAGAAGAACATCCTTCACGGAGTCCATAGTTAAGCTCTTTTCAGACTCCTTAAAAGTGAAAAGATCGTTGAGTGACCTTGTTCTTTCACACTCGTTAAATGGTTCAGAAAAACATCTACTGGCATGAGTTTACCCCTTTTTCCAGCCTGTAGATTAAGGAGGAAAAAGGTACACTTCAGGAGATTCGTCTTGCCGGGAGAGTTCTCCTAAGTAGATTTTATACTTTTTCGGGCTAAGGACACTAAATCTAGAGAAAGGCAACGAGTCCATAGTTAAGCTCTTTTCAGACTAATTAAAATTGAAAATATTTCCGAGTGATCTTGTCTTTGTCACACTCGTTAAAATGGTTTTGAATAGATGTCTTTTCGGTGCTAATTTATCCCTTTTTCGAGCCAACTAGACTATCTTCGAAAAAGGCACCCCTATGGAGTCTTCTTTTATGCTTTTTCAGACTCTCTAAAAATGAAAAACACTGAGCTTACCTTCTCTGGGCTCGTAAAAAACACATTGGAGGGGGTTTTCATCGTGTCTTGCTAATCACAGTTGCATTCCTGCATTTTTTGGCCAAATTTCAGCTCCATGTGGCTCTCAACTGAACCTTTGAAGCATGCTTTACACGCAAGCCTTGTAACACTTTGCCTTTGTGATCTGACACCTTGACCCATGGAGGAATTTTAACTTAGTGTCCTTTTCCTGCACATGTTTCCTTGCTATGAGAATTAGTGTGTTCCTTGTGCTTGGAACTATTTTTCTTACAACACTCTTTCCTCCTTTGTAACGTAGCATTCTTTCATTCTTTTTCGAGCTTTCAAAATATTGGAAAAGACAAAAAAATAAAATATACCCCAAAAAGAGGATGGGATAAGTATTTTCTTTTTATTGCAACACAATGAGTCTCCCTTGGACAAAGCACATCCTTCCATTTATTCGTCAAGCTTTGGGATTTAATATGACCTTAGGAAGTTGTTCTCGTAACATAGAGTTGTGTCCTCCTCCATTTTGTTATCCTTCCAAACACATGGAGAGTTTGCGTTGCCTCCTGCATTGTGAACTTATGTCAATGTCATGCTGTCTTAGTCTGATCATCAGTTGTGCTATTTTCCAAGGGAATTTTTACCCAACTTGAGTAGGCCTTTCTGCAGTTTGTCTCTTTCCCGCATGCCCGACCATCCCTAAAGTCCAATCAAGTATTTGTTCAAAATCATTGAAGTTCTCTTCTTGATCACCGAGATCCTCTTGTTTGTTCCTCGACAAGTCATTAAAGACCTCTAGGTAGTGAAGTGCACACTCACATTACACTCCTACCCGAGTTTCGAAGATCTTGAATTTTTTTCTCTAGCTCTGAAGACCTCATGTCCATCCATCAGGCATTGTTGGCTTCTTGAAGATGGATACTATACATGTATATATTTGATTTTGAGATGTATATCCATCATGTATTGCTCGCGGCTACACTTTATATATTTATATGACATGGATCTGCAGTGTATTTTATTGGAAGCCATGATTTAGTTCATCCCGAGCATGGGTATGCCTACCTCTGTGAGACAATTGTTACTTTGCAGATGGCACCTCTCAAACTCTAGTCCCGGGAGCACTCGCTTCGTACGTTGGTAAATATTTGTAATGTATTTCGGCTATCATATGCTCTTTTGACCTCACACATTAGAGGGCATCTGTTATAATCCTAAATTGTACCACACATGCAGACCTGGCATAAGGCCATCTTACTTACTATTTCCGCGAAGCCAATACATAACAACTCTTCTTAAAAACACTATTTTTGAAGATGTATACGCATTTCACCAGTACTTCCCACTTATGTCTGCTAGATGCACCAGTACTGCCCGCGTACGTATGCTAGATGCACCATTACAGCCCGCGTATACCCACAAAAGTTTAAAAAAATAAAAATTTGCAAGGGATTCGTTGAGATTACATGCTATTGGGTGTTTTATTAACCAATTGACCGCCTATAGCCCATCACCCAACCGAATAACCATATTTTTTTCATATAAAAAGAGGGGTTGGTGTCTCATTCCAAGGAGAAACATAGCTACAGTGAAACTCTGCCCATTTCACTTTCCCCCCTTGCCCCAAGAATTTACAGCCACATTGTGAGTTTTGATCCAGAATTCCCTATTCTTTCCTTTTTCCTGATCCATAAGCCTATGCCCCAGGGATGATTTTAGGGGCTAAATTTCGCTCATGGGATAAGTTTCCATGGTTTTTCCAAAAACGAGATTCGCTATTTTTAAAATGATTCACCCAAATTCTATAGGATAAAATTATTTTAACTTAAAAATAGGTAAAATTTTATAAAAACTATATAAAATACTTAGAAATTTGAATATTTTTACAAAAATATCGCCAAACATTTATAGTTGACATATGAAGGATTAGTAAGATTCGCCAAGGTTTCTACATTTTAAAATAAATATCCATCCTTAAAATCATCCCTGCTATGCCCATTCTCTAGAGAGAAGTGTGAGAGAAGAAGGATATGTGGAAGCAGTTGGAGCTTGGTGAAGAGCTTGGTGAAGAGGAGCCCAGGACTGGGTTCGAGGAGTAGTCGTGGATCTCATTTTGTAGGTAACTATGTGAGATTAATATAAAGAAATACTTTTTATGTCCCACCATATGATGTGTTCAATCTTCATGTTTGATCTACATTTTGTTATGACATCTAACCCACTAATTCATATATAGAATGCATGTTCTTATTTTCTTGTTTTTCTTTTGGTGAATGCAGGTCAGCCTTGGGAGGATATTTACAGTCGAGAAGCAACCGAACGCAAATGGATCGACACCAGACGCAAAGTTTAAGGCAAGAATACCAGATCCCTATACTTTGTACTTTATGCATGAATGTGGGTTGTTGTCAAGATAGTTTTTAAAAGTAGGAGACTTTAGACGATTAGATATGCCTGCACTTTAGAACCCTAGTGTAGTCCATAGGGGGGTTTTCCCACTATAGCATAGAACTAGACCTAGACCTAGAGATTTCCATTCCATGCCTTGCATTTCCAAGCCTTTCCTTTCCTTGCTATGTCATGCATTGCCTTTCCTTTCCTTTCCATACCTAGACCTAGACCTTGCCATGCCATGCCTTGCCTTGCCATGCCTTGAAGTTCTTTCCCTTACCTTTCCATACCTAGACATACACCTAGACCTAGTCCTTTCCTTGTCATGTATAGCCTTGCCTTGACTTTTCATGCCATTCCTTTCCTTACCATGCATTCCTTTCCTTTCCATGCCTTGCATTGCCTTTCCTTTCCATTTCCATACCTAGACTTAGACCTTTCCTTTCCATTTATTTCCTTTCCTTTTATTTTCTTTCCATGTATATCCTTTCTTAGCTTGCCATGTTTTTCCTTGCCTTTCTTTGCTTTGCATTCCCTTGCCTTTCCTTGAATTTCCATACCATGCCTTTCCATGCCTTGTCTTTCCTTGACATGTCTAGCCTTGCATTGTCTTTCCTTGCCTTGACTTGACATGCCATGCCTTTTCTTACCATGTCATGCCTTGCCTTACCACGCCTTGCCTTTCCATGCCTTCTCATGCCTTTCACTACCTTACCTTTCCTTTCCATACCTATACCTAGACGTAGACCTTTCCTTTCCTTTCCTTTCCTTGTCGTGTCTAGCCTTTCTTAGCCTTGCCATGTCTTTCCTTGCCTTTCCTTGCCTTTCCTTGCATTGCATTTCCATACTTACACCTAGACCTAGACCTATACATTTCCTTGCCTTTCATTGCCTTTCCTTTCCATGCCTTGCCATGCCTTTCCATGACTTGAATTTCCTTGTATTTCCTTTCCTTACCTAGATATATACCTATTCCTATACCTTGCCTTGCCATGCCTTGCATTACCTTGCCTTGCATTGCCATACCTAGACCTGGAGCTAGACATTGTCTTTCCATGCCTTGCCTTTCCATGTCTAGCCTTCCATTTCCTTTCCTTTCCTCGACTTTCCATGCCATGATTTTCCTTGACATCCCTTTCCTTTCCTTTCCATGCTTTTCATTTCCATGCATTTCCTTGACTTTCCATGCCTTGCCTCACATTTCCTTGCATTGGCTTGTCTTTCCTTTTCTTTCCATTGTCTAGGTCATGGTCTATGTCATGGTCTAGTTCATGCTCATGGTGTAGGTCTAGGTCTAGGTCTAGGTCTATGTCATGGTTTAGGTATAGGTCTAGGTCATGGTTTAGGCCTAGGTCTAGGTCTAGGTCTAGGTATATGTCATGGTCATGTTTTATGTCTAATTCTATTGCCAACATGTCCTTGAATGGATTGAGGAGGTGAGTTGCAACTCACAATAAAAATCTAACTAGGACTTGGATGGATGAACTGTTGGTTGCATTGGATTCAGGGCATCGATTATCAACTAGAGGGGCCCTTTTGATGCCATTATGTTTCCCAGAAACATGTTTGTTGGAGGATCTCAAGAACTAGGGTTTTGTTTAGTGAGGCACAATGTAATTTATGAACAAGAGGTCAATTTTGAAAAACACTGTGTTGGGAGATCGTGAGTAGCATGGTCACATGATCCTTGGACAAACAAATGTGAAGGAGATTAAGAAACTCTGTTATGTCACTCAGTTTGGATTTTATTCCCCTGGACCAAATTTCCAACATGTCCTTGAATTAATTGAGGAGGCAAGAAGAAAATCGTGATAAAACTCTAACTAAGCCTTGTATGGATGAACCATCGGTTGTATTAGATTTAGGGCACTAGTTTTCAGATAATATCCCCCCTCTACTGTCATTTTGTTTCCAAGAAAAAGCGTTTGTTGGAGGATCTTAGGAACTAGGGTTTTTCTTAGTGAGGCACAATGGAATTTATGAACAAGAGGTCGATTTTCAAGAACATCGTGTTGAGAAATTGTGGGTAGTGTAGTCATGTAGGCATTGTCCAAAAATATATGTGGGAGCTTATGGAACTTTTTTATGCAACTTGTTTTGTATTTTATTCCCTCAGACCAAATTGCCAACGTGTCCTTGAATGACTTGAGGAGGCGAGTTTCAACTCACAATAAAACTCTAACTGAGCCTCAGATGGACAAACCGTTAGTTTCATTGGACTTGAGGCACTGATTTTTCATCTAGTGGGGCCCCTCTACTATCATTCCATTACCAAGAAACACATTTTTTGGAGGATCTTAGGAACAAGGATTTTTCTTAGTGAGGCACAGTGAAATTTTTGAACAAGAGGTCAATTTTAAAGAACATTGTGTTGGGTGATTATGAGTAGCATGGTCATGTGGGAGTTCATCAAAAAGACATGAAAAAACTTATGAACCTTAGTTGTGCCACTCGATTTGGATTTCATGCCCCCAGAAAAAATTTCCAACATGTCCCTGAATGTCTTGAGGAGGCAAGCTGAAACTCATGATAAAACTCTAATTGAGCCTCAGATGGATGAACCATCAATTGCATTGGATTTGGGGCATCAAGTTTCATCTAGTGGGGCCTCTCTGCTATCATTTTGTTTCTTGAAAAAACGTTTGATGGAGGTTGTCAAGAACTAGGGTTGTGCTCAGTAAGGCACAGTGCAATTTTTGAACAAGAGGTCGATTTTCAAGAAATCTATACCAAACAATTTTAGGTACCATAGACACATGGGCCTTGTCCAAACATATGTGCGGGAGCTTACAAAACTCCGTTATGTTGCTCGGCTTATATTTTATGTCCCCGGACCAAATTGCCAAAATGTCCATAAATGGATTGAGGAATAAAGTTGCAACTCGTTATAAAAATCTAAATGGGCCTCGGATGGATAAACCATTGGTTGCATTGGATTTGGGGAACTCGTTTTGACCTAGTGGGGCCCCTCCACTTTTATTTTTTTTTCCTAGAAAAACATTTATTGGAGGATCTCAGGAACTAGGGATTTTCTCAATGAGGCACAATGCAATTTATGAACAAGAGGTCAATTTTCAAGAACATCGTGCCGCGAAATTGTGGGTAGAATGTTCGCATGGGCCTTGGCCAAACAGATGTGTTGGAGCTTCTGAAAATTCATTATGCCGCTCGATTTGGATACCCTCCCAGACCAAATTGCCAACATGTCACTGAATGACATGAGGAGGCAAGTTGTAACTCGTGATATAACTCTAACTCGGCCTCAAATGGATGAATCATTGGTTGCATTAGATTATGGGAATCAAGTTTCAAATGGTGGGGCTCCTCTTCTATCATTCCATTTCCCATAAAAGCGTTTGTTGGAGGATCTCAGGAACTAGGGTTTTTGTCAATGAGGCATAGTGTAACTTTTGAAAAAGAGGTCGATTTTCAAGAAAACAGTGTTCGGAAATTTTGGATAGCATGGTTGCATGGGCCTTGGACAAACAAACTTGTGGGATCTTATGAAACTTTGTTATGCCGCTTGGTTTGGATTTTATGCCCCTGGAATAAATTTCCAACATGTCCCTGAATGTCTCAAGGAGGCAAGTTGCAACTCATGATAAAACTTGAATCGAGCCTCGGATGCATGAATCGTCGATTGCAATGGATTCGGGGCACCTGGTTTCATCTAGTGGGGCCCCTTCATTGTCATTGTGTTTCTTGAAAAACATTTTGTTAGAGGATCTCTAGAACTAGGGATTTTCTCAATGCTTATTACATATGTTTGATAATTTAACACCTTGTAAGGATATACATGGCAAGGCTAGGCTAGGAAATACAAGGAAAGGCATGTCAAGACAAGTCAAGGAAAGGCAAGGTAAGGTAAGGAAAGGAAAGCAAGGGAAAGTAAATAAAATTCAAGGCAAGGCTAAGTAAGTAAAGGAAAGGCAAGGCTAGGCAACTCTAGACATGGAAAGAAAATGCATGGAATGAAAAGGATAGGAAAGGAAAGGCAAGGAAAGAAAATGAAAGCCAAGAAAAGGAAAGGTAAGGGAAGGCAAGGCAAGAAAAGAAAGACAAGGAAATCAATACAAGGAAAGGAATGGAAAGACAAGAAAGACAAGGAAAGGAAATCAAGACAAGGCAAGGCATGGAAAGACAAGGAAAGGTAAGGAAAGGCAAGGAAAGTCAAGAAAGTGATAGACAAGTCAAGGAAAACCAAGACAATCCAAGCAATAATAGGCTAGGCAAGGAAAGGCAAGAAAGGCAAGGAAAGGCAAGAAAGGCTAGGAAAGGAAAGGAAAGGAAAGGCAAGGTGTGGCAATACAAGGCAAGGGAAGACAAGGAAAAGCATGGAAAGGAAAGGCTAGGGAAGGTAAGGCAAGGAAAGCAAGGCTAGGGAAGGAAAGGCAGGGAAATAAAAGGCAAGGAAAGAAAAAGTAAGGCAAGGCAAGGTAAGGCAAGGCAAATAAATCTAATTCTTGGAAAGTCAGGACAAGGAAAGCTAAGAAAAGTTAGGTAAGGAAAGGAAAGTCAAGGCAAGGCAAGCCAAACCAATAAAAGGTGGGGAATGGAAATACAATGCTAGGAAAACAAAGGAAAGTAAAGGCAAGGCATGGAAATATAAGGCAAGGCAAGTCAAGGAAAGGAAAGGAAAGACAAGGAAAAGAAAGGGAAGGAAAGACAAGGCAAGGAAAGGCATGGCAAGACAAGGCATGGAAAGAAAAAGAAAGGGAAGGAAAGGTAAGACAAGGAAAGGAAATAAAAGGGAAGGAAAGGCTAGGCAAGCAACCCAAGGTAAGGAAAGAAAATTCAAGGTAAGGCTAGACAAGGATATACATGGAAATATAAGACGTTGCATGGAAAGGCTAGGAAAGAGAAGGCAAGGCAAGGCAAGCCAAGACAAGACAAGCCAAGACAAGGAAATACAAGCCAAGGCAAGGAAAGACAAGAAATGACAAGGAAAGAATAGGAAATTAGGGAAAGAAGAGGCAAGTCAAGGCTAGACATGGCATGGAAAAGCTAGACATGGAAAGGCACTTCAAAGAAAGACAAGACAAGGAAAACAACGAAAGTAAAGGTAGGGCATGGAAATCCATGGAAAGAAAAGAAAATAAAAGGAAAGGTAAGGCAAGGCAAGGAAAGCAAAGGAAAGGAAAGACAACACATGGCAAGGAAAGGAAAGGCAAGGCTAGGAAAGAAAGATAAGGAAAGACAAGGAAAGGTAAGGAAAGTTAAGGTAAGGCAAGGAATGTAACACACCCACTATCATAATTTAAAAATTTTGGGGCTAATCTCCCACAATGGGGAATCTCCAGAAGCCCTCATTAGCGAAGTGCCAATCCCTGATTCAATATCAGGATTCGGGGTCTCTAATGTCAAAATTCATTCACCCCCAAGACTCGCGCTCCCCCAAATTCCGACGCACTCCCTACGCCTTAGCTCCCCAGACCAAACCTGCGGTCCACTGCCTCTACGTCCGTGGTCTTACCTTCTTTCGGGGCTACTCCTATCGGAGTTGCGGGATTTCCGAT
>SNQJ01S0015307.1:118785-144661 GCA_010110895.2 Picea sitchensis | reverse complement strand
TCTTTTCCACCATGGTTCTGAATTCCTTAAAGTACTCGAAAACATCACTTTTTTGTCTAAGGAAGTAAACCCATGTGTATCTCATGCAATCATCAATAAATAGCAAAAAGTAAAATGCACCTCCTAAAGACCTAATCTTCATAGGCCCAAAAACATCAATATGCGCAAGATCTAACACATCTCTCTTTTTCTTATTAGGATTAGAGGGGAATTCTTCTCTGTGCATCTTTCCTAATGCACATCCATCACAAGCAACATTCTCATTCTTTAACATGGTAAGTCCTTCAACCATATTATTTTTCTATAATAAAAATAAATTAGGATGATTGATGTGTCTGTACCTTTGATGCCAAAGAATCTCTGTTGGCATAGTGGCAGAAGTCAGTGCATGATGTTCTTTGCTGGTAACATCAAGTTTGTATAGAGCTCCTGCTCTGACTCCCATTGCAACAGTTCGAAAGTGGTCCAACAGATCCTTCACTGTGCAATAATTCTTGAAGAATTCAACCTTCAAGTTCTGATCTGTAATGGTGGATACAGAGATCAATTTTTTCTTTATTCCTGGCACATACACCACATTGTGAATTTGACGAACAGTACCATTTGGAAATGTCATAGGAATGTCTCCATATCCCTTGATCTAATGAGCACGGTCATCTCCAAGATATATGCTGGCACCATTATGTGTTTCTTTAAAATTAGCATACTAAGTTTTATTACAAGTCATATGTACTGATGCTTCGGAATCCACAAACCAGGCATCAGAATCATCCATTTCAATAGATAAAGTAGTGTTAGACACAAACAACCTAATATCCCATGAGTCAAAATTTAGGGGTTCATCAATATCATCACTAGCAATAAATAATATGTGATCTTGATTTGAAGATTTTTCTGCATAATGACCTGAATGTGTTCTAGGTTTATTCCTAGCCTCATCACTTTTCTTCTTATAATAGTCTTTAACCATATGTCCAGGTCGACCACAATAAAAACAACTCTTTGACTCATTTCTATTAGATTGCATACTTTGATTTGGAGATTGTCTTCTCTGTGATGAACTGCCTCTCTGCCATGAACTGCCTCCTCTGCCTCTTACTCCTGATCTCCCTCTCCCAGATCTATTATTTGACCATAGTGCCAAATATTTACTCGGAGGATTCAGATTCCCATGCGTCTCTTCCTCTTGCAACAAAATACCTATCAGTTCTTCAAACATAGGAGGTTTCTCCCTTGTTGCAAGACCTGTTATGAACATATGATAGTCTTCTAGCATACCATTTAAGGTAATAGTCACTAGAACAGTATTGGAAACAGTTTCCCCTATATTTACTAACTTTTCTTTCACCTCTTTAATGCGACCCAAAAATGAACTAACATATTCATTTCCATCCATCTTAATGCCTAGCAATTTAGTTTTCAGGAACAAAATGCGATTTGTGTTGCTAGTTTCATACAATGCTTTAAGAGCTGTCCATGTTGCAATAGAAGTTGTATCATCTCTAATATGTGGAATTATTCTATCTTTAACAGACATGCGCAACAATACCTTTGCCTTGTTTTCACGTTTCTCCCAGTCTTGGATCTATGTTGCTATCACACCTACAGCCACATCAGGTTTTAGTTCAGTTCCCTTCGCAATGTTCCAGACACCATAGCCCTCCATGAGTGTCTGCATCTTGAATTTCCAGTTAATGAAGTTCGAGCTATCTAACTAGTTGGCTTCGTTTAGGTAGGTCTCTGCCAGCGGATTCGCCATCGCTGTAATTTAGTCTCTGCAAGAAAATCACCAAGGATATGCAACTTTTTGTCACTCTGCCTTCGGATACCACCGATCCGACTCAATCTCGGCTCTCAAATTTCACACACAAAATCTCACAAATAATATTCTCTTGAATAAACTTTAATATCCACTTATACTTCAAAATAAAGCCCACTTTGAATAAAAATCCACTTCACAATTCCTTAAATCTCTTACCCTCTTTAATAAACTTCTTTATAGTCCATATAAAGTTTTAAACTCCACATGCATACGCTTTATCCACTTTTAATAATAATAATAATAAATGAATAACTCCATTTTCTTGTTTGCATGTATAAGAGAAAACTTCTTATTCAAAACTCACCACCACCATGTATAAGTTTTGAATGCACTTTTTATTTTTAAATGCTCAAAAAATAAAAGGCACTTATGCATGCAAGCTCACGCACCACGCATGCATTCAAAACTTCACTCACCATGCAAACTTCACGGTTAAAAATAGATGCCCACGATTGGTAGCTCAACTCTGTATACGCAAATCATGAAACTCTAAACTCACCCAAATGGTTATGAATTAAACTCAAGCAAATGTTTAAAACTTTAACTGATCCACTCAACCTCATGCTCCAACCTCACACTGCACCCAAACTCATGCTGCACCCTCACGCTGGAGTTGACTGCAAGGAGTCCTGGAAGAGTCCGCACCTTACCCTTTACTTGGCTACGAGGAGTTCACACCTCACCTGTTATTGGGTTGCAAAAATTGAGAAGGAAGTTCGCACCCTAATGGACAACAACCTGTGAAAATTTTTAGTTCTGAGCGTGGACGAAAGTCTGAGTAATATAGGTTCACACCCTACCATAGGAAAGACCTGCGAACCTCTAGAATTTACTCACCTCACTCCCGTGGCTCTTGTACCAAGATAAAATATACGAACCAAACACACGGTGAGGCTACGCCCACTTCTCTATTATTTAATGAAGATGGATTACATCCTTATATAGGAAAAGACTCTACCGAGTCAGTTACATGAAAACCAAAGACAACTAGACTCTTAACTAAGAACTGACTCTTAACACACCTACAACAAACTCTCACAACTGAAGCTTATAACTGGTGCTTACAACTGGCGCTTTCTCCATTATTTCCAAGTGTTTCCCGGATGCAGAGCATATGACTATTGGCATTCATTCGAGATGTTGCCAATGTAGAGAGGAAACTCATATGGTCTCTTTCTCTGCTACTTAGGGTTGTTTTCTTCGAGTTTTCCCAATCTCCTTTAATAACCCATTTTTCCCCTCCTCCTTAATGACAAGCCTATCGAGTGCTCAATTGTTCCTCTCCGATACGGGAAGCCATTGTGGATTCAAATCCATGACCACAACCACCGAACACTGTTGTGCACTTTGATCCATTACCTTCAAATCCACAAAAGGTGTAAAGCTCACGCCCCTATTACTAATGATGGTTAGGTTTTGTGCATCTCTCTTAAGCATGACGACTATCACTTCATTCTCCTCTTCCCATCCCCAACATATCCACCAACAGAGCAGGCATCTACAACAACTTCCTCAACCTACCTCTCATGGCATCCCCTTATTCATCTCGTCCTCCTCCATGCCCCATGGTGCGTTGACTCTAACACTGGTCATTGCCCACTACGACTCCACCTTCTCCTAGGTGTCTCATTGTCTCAGGCTCTCGTGAACCCACTCTGATACCATTTGTTGGGAGCGACGCTTGTAAACAATTGTTAATCAACTTAGAAATGGAGATGGAGAAGAGATATAAAACTCACACAGCACAACCAAACAAAATGGGGGAAATGGTAATCCTTTTATTGCTATCCAATGGAAAAATGAATTCACAAGTCTCATGGAGCAAATCACTAGCTTCCATATTTAAACAAGAGATTTCGCAAGCAATGAAACATCAATCACTTGGGAAATCACAACCACGTTTGCTAATTGTAGCCACTAATGAATGTGTTTTCACAACCCAACACAATGAACTTTTAGTTATGGGTTAAAAATAACTCCTCTTTGAGACTCTTGTCACTACTGCTATCTTATATGGTTGTGAAGTTTGGGGTTGTAGCATCTCTAGAGAATCATGGAGTAAGATTGAGAAAATCCAGAAGTGTTTTATAACTTGTAATATTAAAATTAAAGGTCATACACCATATCCTATCCTCACTAAAGAAGCAATTATTTCCCTATTGAGAGCATGACTATGACTAGGTACCTAATGTACAATAACAAGATAAACAACATGAAAGATGAGATACTTCCTAAGATTGCTTCAAAATCTAGTCAAGACCACCTATGACTGAAACAAGGTTGGCATAAAGATGCCAAATGATAAGAGAAACTTAATATTCTATAAGGAGGTGATTAATCCTAATATAAATGATCAAAAGTATGTCTATGTTTTAACTAGTGTAAATAACAAAATCAACATTGCTGAAACAAGAACAAACTCTCATGAGCTCCATGGTGAAAGAGGAATTGGACCATTCCTAAAATATTGTGGGTCCAAAGACTCTCTCATCTTTGTGACACTAAGAGGGTTGAATATGAAAAACACTTTTTCATAGAATTTCCTATGTACATTCACATTAGATCTCAAGTTTACAATATCTGTCACAATACCAACCTTCCTAGCCTTTTATCTCATCAACACTATGGAATTTTAGGAATGCTTCTCTTCAAGATTTTCAAACAAAAAATTAAAATTTTAAAGAAAACCAAATAATTTCTTACCTTTTTCTTTTTTTTCTTAAGATCCCATAGACCAAATTTGATCTCATTGGATGTTAGTAATTGTTATCTATCATCATCATATTATGTAAAAAAAAGATATTACTATTTTAATGAGGTAAATTAATAACGGTTTGTTCATGTGAAAGTTTGGATTTTAATTAAAAGATAATCAAATTGAATGATAATTCCTTCATAACACTAATCTAGATGTGATTAGTGTTAGTCACATCCAAATAAAAACAAAACTAGTTCCAGAAAATAATTTTTCCAAGGGAGAAAAAGGTTTCTATTGATAAAATCTCAAGACCTTGACATGCAACTGGGTCATTGTGTGCAAACAAAACCAGTGGTTCATAGTAGTTGGTTAACTTATTTCCTTACATTTGAGGAAGACAAGATCTTAGACAATCAAATGGAATTTAAGGTCAAAATGGAGGACCTAATTCCAAAAACTATATATAATGATTTATAATAATTTGAGAAATATAAATACATTATGAAATTATACATAATTATTATTTTAAATATTATATATAACAACATGATTGAAACTATTTCAACAATTTACTCATAATGAGCTCAACATGTCATTAACAGGAATACAACATATATAGGGTGGATAAGACTGGATCCCAAAACCACATGAGCTAGAATCAATTAACAAATAAGCATAGTTATTATTTTAAATATTATAAAAAAACTTCTTAACTTTCATTTCTTTTGTTTATTACATCTTTTAAGTATTCGTCTTTTATTTTGTTCTCCAACACAAAAAATCACAATTTATATTCATATAGTAAAAATGGAAATCACATTTCTTGTGTGCATTAGGCATAACACAAAAAACAATTACATCATAGTACACTCAAGGAAACTAAACTTTGTGTATCTTCAAAAACAAATTAGCTTTATAACTTCAAAAAAAGAATATATATAACCAAACCCAAAAACTTTCCAATAAAGACTCCTAACCAAACCAAAACAAACTAATCAGAGAACCCCCTTTTGATTTCCCAATAGTACATATCCATCTTCTTATGATAATATAAACTACATAGAAATGTTTACATAAAGATAATATTGTGGACGACTACTTTATAGATAAAAAGACCAATTATAAATATTTTAATAATAATCAAAATTGCAATTTTATATATTCAAATTTCATAAATTCTAAATTCTAAATTTTAAAAAATTAACTGAAATTAAAATTACAATAAATACATTTCTCAAATGAAAACATCTTTCAAAGTTTCTGAGTTATGTTGTTGTACATATTGTTAGAAAGTAATATATGTGCTCGTTTAACCATAGACAATATAACAATATTGCCACCCAACCATAGGCCGACGCCACTCCCAAGCACCTTAACCTTGACAGAGAATGATTTCGGAAGCAAACTAATAACCAACCAAGGCTAATGCATCAAGAAAAGATAACCAAGACTGATCATAAAGTTCAACCATAACCAATAGAAAGTCCGAGCCTAAACTAGGAATACAAATTGTGGCAGCTGCCAGCTGCAGCTGCTCCCCAAACTTGCGCACTTGCCCAGTTTTTGCAGTGCACACTTCTTCCCAGTTGAAATTCTGAGCTGTGTGTACAAAATGAGGTTTGGCTACTTGTATTTATACTATTTTTCTGAGTTTTCTGGGCCGACTTCTCACTATGGAGGTTAAATACTTAATATTAATTATTTCCTTGAGCCAACTTGTCTTCTAGGGTTAAGTTTAATGCTTTAGGGTTTCTTCTTGCTTCCCAGAATATTCTATTCTCATCAGGGTTACACGTGGAGGTAAATGCCTCCCGCATCTACCATAATATCAACACTCCCTCTTATCTAGGGAGGTATTGAAGGCAATGGTCTTGAACATAAACATACCATTCCACTAGTAACATCATCATAGTCGTACAGACTATCTCATGATTAGATCATGAGAACCATCACCACTATCAATGTAATCTGACAACATCAACTACATCATCTCTCGAAACCATACTCCATCTAAGTAATAAGACATGATGTTGAATAAGTCACTCACTCCAAAGAGTGATACATGAACCATTATTCTAATTCGGTCATATGTCCTAGAAGAATAACTATTCCAACATATGTTGGAAGCCATGCCATGGGCTATAAGGAATACTCTTCTAATCCAGACATACATCCTAGAATAATAAATGTTCTAGACCATTTCCTATCTAGAGAATGTCTTTCCATCAGTACACTGACCATCCATCTAGTTGATAATCATTTTCAACACTACTGATAGTCTACATGGGAATCATAACAATGTCATTCAATAGAACACAATTGTGTCTATCCATAGTAGTACACAACTACAATACAGTGGTACACTACCACACCAAGTAGCACACAACTACCTAATTAGTGACACATAGTCACAACCAATGGAACACATCCACCACAATAGCAGACATCTATTGTCCGAAGACATACAGTCTCCATAGCAATCATATAATCTGATATCAACCTGCACAAAAAAAACAATGTCATGATATAAACTGAGTCATCTGGGCCATTCTTCCACTCACATCTGTGATATCTAGAAGATCATCTGCGCTCAGAAGGTAAAACATCATCCATGAGCTACTAGACTATTCTTTTCAAGCATAGAAGAATAACTGTCCTGATTTATGAGCGTGGACTGTTCACCTATATGGGCCATTCTTCCAGCACTAAACAAAGTGCAACCTGGAGAGAATGAGTATGCCCTATGGAATTTCTATCCCTGATTGTTGAACCTGGACCATTCCTCTGGCACTAAAATAAGTTCAACCTGGAGAGAATGAGCTTTCCCTAGGGAATGACTGTCTGGAAAATTTCATAAGGAAATGACTTTCTTGCACCAACCTCCAAAATAGACCATTCTTCGAAATTGCTCACAACTTTGAACTTCGAAAGAATGACTGCCCGACGAGGAAGATCATTCTTCTTGACCACTACTGAGAGTGACTGTCAAGAAGAAAGACTGTCCTAGACCATTCCCCCACACTAGCCACAAGGGGAATTTCTTTCTATTGTACATCAACAATCTATCGAACCATTTTCATTACGAAAATGACCGTTCGATCTGAACCGTTTTCCGAACTGGAAAATGCTTGTCCATCAGAAATCTCAAACCACTTTCCGAACTGGAAAGGAACTACTCATCCTAGACCATTTTTTGAACTGAAAAATGATTGTCCATAAATCAATAACACATCAGTCTCCCTCCCAACTTGGGAGTCATATCTTCCATTTTCAATAAGGAAGTCGTCTCCACAAGCTCCATCTTGTTTCTTGAGTACACAAACTTTTTCATCTTGGACAAAGTCTTTACCAAAATATCTTCTTATCTTCTTGTCTGTGGAGATATATTGGAGAACCACTTCTCTTTTCTGGACCTCATCACAGAGAATGTAATGCTTGATCTCAAAGTACTTCAGTATTTTTAGAACATTGGTTTTCTCTGAAGGCTTCATATAGCTATTGATCATTACATTATATCATGGTTGGATTCAACTCTTTTTATTTCCTGCTAGCTCATGAAATCGTGGCAAGGGTAAAACTAGAACATATCTAAGTGGAACTTCTTCTGTCATCATGAGAGCTTGTCATGGATTTTGCAATCCATCATCATGGACTTTTGAGTAACCATTCTGATACAATATATCTTTCATAGAAAGTTTTCACCACGCTTCTGTTGTTCATTGGAGGCTCTGCACCACGTTGTCTTCTTCCATCTGCATACAAGAGTCTCTTTCTGGTATACCTCAAAAACTTGAGGTTACTTTACATACGCTTCTTTGTTCAATTATTCTATTCAAGAGAACAATCCTTACATTCATATGATGTAAACTCCAACTCATGGATATTGTGGACAATATAATGGATCAGGTAGAGGTATGTCTGGCTACTGGAACAAGCTATCATCATAGTCTTCTCAATCCATCTAGGAGAACCTCTAGTTATGAATCTCATGATGCTTCCATTCATAAGATCATGGATGTGGATGGACAACCAGGGATACTTTAAGGATTCTTTTCGAAGAAGACTTCTTCTAAAGTCAAACTAAACATGTGTTGTTTTTCATGGCTGGTACCATTAATGGGAACATGGATAGATACTTCATAATCCTTGATGGATCACATTATTTAGGATTATCTCCCTTCTAATCCTTGCTTCATGCATGAATGCATGCTCTTCTTTTGGAATTATATAATCGGCTCCCTCCAACTAAGAGAGTCCACACTTCCATTTGCATCCTTATTGCCTTCTGCAAAGTGTCACAAGTCTTTTTCTAATTTCCTCTTGATTGCTGACTTCTTTCTGTTTTTACTGCTTCTAGGATTCTTCAAGTTCAATTCTTATTTTGGTTTATCTTGCAGCTATTACTTATGTTAATAACTTCCACGTGAATTGTTACCAGGGATTGTCAATGTATTTCATCTTTTCATGTGTATTGCTTGACTTGTATTCATCGTGATAACACTCCTTATCTTGTTATTCTTCCGTAGGTATTGTTCCTCTTTGAACATCTTATCTTCTAAGAAATAGATATGCAAGATATGTACGAAAACTATGTAAGCATGGTATGTACAAGAATTATGAAGAATATTGTTACCTTGTCTTAGAAGAAGAAGTTTGTTTTATCATGCTTGGCCTTCTTTGAGGGTTCCCTTTCTTTGAAAACTGATGCTTCATGTGTTTCCTTCCTTTTATTTAATTTGGGACAATGATTCTTGTAGTGACCATATTTTCGATAGTTGAAGCATTGTATTTATGACACATCTTTCTCTTGATTTGGTTTCTTCCTTGAGCCAAACTTCTTTTTATTCCTGAAATTCTTGAACCTTGTTGTGAAGGCTTGATCATCATATTTATTTTGGGGTTTCTCTTTTGCACTAATCCTTGATTCTTCTTGTGCACAACAAGTCCAAAGTTATTCAACTGTGGGATACTCCTTCCTTGTGTTCATGCTTGTGGCAAATGCATCCCATGTCTTGGGAAGACCATTGAGTACTATATTTACCAGTTCCTTCTCTGAAACGATTTCTTCAATAGCTTGTATTTGATCTCTTAACTGAGAGATTCTCACAAATTATCATGTTATGTTGTCATCATCATTCATTTTCATGTCACGGAGTTCATTCTTCAGACTCATTACTTGTCCAATGTTTCTAACTGAGAAGATATTTGTTAAAGCATCATACATCTTCTTAGATGAGTCAAGATGGGAGATGTAGGGTATCAAGTGGTATTTTATGGATTCCACTATGATACTCATGGCATTGATTTCATTGTCTTTGAACTTCTCCATAACTGCAACATTCTGAAGTTACTTCTCGTTTCCTTCTTCGAATTGTGGTTCCACGATCTTTCCTTTCATGATATCCAACACTTTATTATTGGCAAGGATGAGGTCAATCCTTGTCTTCCATTCTCTGAAGTTAGAAGTCCCTTCTAACTTGTTTTTTGACTTCATAGAGTAAGTCATAATTTCTTTGACTTGGTCAACCCTTGATTTTGACCAAAAACTCAAACTTGACGTCTTAGCTTGCTGAGAGTACCAGGAGATGCACTAGGTTAGGGTGCACTAGGATATCCATAAATTAGGTCAATCTCTTCACTTAAGGTGCTTCAACAAGAGGGTTAGGATTTCATTGCTGCAACAAAAACTGGCTACAACTGCATCTATAACTGAGCAAATCCTCCCAATCTATCTTCCAGCGGTTAGACTATCTGAAGATAGTGTGGGCCAATAACTTGTTAGAAAGTAATAGATGTGCTCATTTAACCATAGACAATATAACAATATTTTCACCCAACCATAGGCCGAAGCCACCCCCAAGCACCTTAACCTTGACAAAGAATGATTCTGGAAGAAAAACAATAGTCAACCAAGGCTAATGCATCAAGAATATAACCAAGACTAATCAGAAAGTCCAACCATAACCAATAAAAAGTATGAGCCTACACCAGGAATACAGATTGTGGCAACTATCGACTGCAACTGTTCCCCAAACTTGCGCACTGGCCTAGTTTCTGTAGTGCACACTTATTCCCACCTAAAATTCTAAGCCATGTGTAGAAAATGAGGTCTGGCTACTTGTATTTATATTGTTTTCCTGATCTTTCTGGGCCAAATTCTCATTCCGGAGGCTAAAAACTTAATATTAATTATTTCCTTGAGCCGACTTGTCTTCTAGGGTTGAGTTTAATGCTTTAGGGTTTCTTCTTTCTTCCTGGAATATTATATTATCGTCAGGGTTACACGTGGAGGTAACTACCTCCCGTAGCTACCATAATATCAACACATATGTCTATATATATGTAACAACCCCGCCGTTATGACAACAAAAACGACGTAATTTTTTTTTTCCCCTTATTTCTGTGTTAAGAAATCAAAACATCACAATAAATAGCAACATCATCGACACATCAATTACATATATTAATAAAACAATAATAATGAATTAATAAAAAAAATAGGACATAATGCCGACACATCATCACCATGAACCATGACACGCATATCGATGTATTAACACAATAATTAACAACAACCCAACATCATTGCATTCTACAAATATTGCTGACGCATATATCATGAATCTTAAACGCTCAATGCATCTCATAAGGACAATCATCAGAGACACCAATATAACATAAGATAACATAACGAATCATAAGGATCATAAATATAATCACATGAATCTTATAATATAATACCCTCCCAACCTACCCTACAAGGTTAGGAACTCCACACCACATATGTAACACTCAAGCCCAAGTTCCAATTGATTTTAATCATTTAAGGTCTCAGGGTTGGCGACTGTTTTGAGAAACAAGAAGGTGTCTAATTCCCATCACCAAACATAATCCATAATCCAAAATATCTCATCAATCTCATATAAGCATCACTTACTCATCATAGTGCATTTAATAATATACTCCACTTATTAAATCTTCAAGAAATCATTGAGTGTAAATGCGTAAGAGGTTTTTTATAAGAATAATAACCCAAGAGCATAAATAGTCTTAGTCTCGCGTAACTCAACTGTGCATCTTCATATTTAGGAATATCCTCTAAGAATATATATTAGGAATCTAAAAGCTAAAATCATATATACATTTGCAAGGAACCACAATAAGATCAATCTTCTTAAGTGCTACATAAATTTTAGATTCTACCTTTCACTATGCATCCAATTTATAAAACTAAAAACATCGATCATAATATCAATTAATAAGATATTTATTGTTGGAAAACCATTAAAGAAACTAAGGGGTTCAATCATAGCGAGCAAGGTGGAAAGATTCCAAGTCTACCTTACATGTCCATTGGAAGAACTACAAGAAGTCAACCCATAATTAAGAATTAGATAAGATAAATTATATGCTAACTTGCATACCCATATATAAGGATTATTGAATAAGATCAAGTATTTCTTTTACAATAAAAACAAAGAAGCCAATGTTGACCTTTATACCAATGAAAAAAAATAAGGGAGACCCAAGAATAATATAAGAATCAAAGGTATTATTAAACCATAAATAAATCACTCATAGGAAAACTCATAAATCTGTTTAAAAAAAACCTAGGAAGACAATCTTAATTGACCGTTAATAATAACATTCAGAGGCTAAAACCCAGATCCATGGTAATGAAACAAGGAGGATTTCCAGGATCTATCCCAACCCCTGATCCGGTGTGCATAAATTTTGAAATTCATTCCGGGCCTCCATCCGACACTTAATCCAACCCTCCATCCGAAACTTAATCCCGCCCTCCATCCGGCCTTCCATCCGAACCTTGAAACATAACTAAATTTTTGAGAAATTTGAATTTAAAAATTTACAGGCAGCGAATCGATTTTAGAATGGTTAAGCCTTAAGGGAAGGACCATAAATAATGCAGATGCACTCCAGAAGGTCAAGTAATTGTTGCATCCCCAATTCATTCCACGAATTGTAATACTTCGAAATAAAAATTCATAAATTAAACATAAAAAGAACATAAACTCTCAATTAAATTTTGGGTTTCTATTCTAAAGACAACATGGGAAATACCTCCATTACAAAGTTGCAATCCTTTACAACACTTATCCATTTGATAATTCCATAAGTTTTGCATGCTTGGGTACCGTAAGGCCCCAAAAAATTCTGTGAACAAAGGCAGAAACGCAGAGGGTTTATGGCTGGCAAAACCACAAAGATGAGGAAAAATTTTGTGTGGGTTATTCCTGGGCATCCCTCAGCAACGCAGAGGAGAAAGGAATGAAAATAAATCATCCAATTGGACATGACATCAGTCGAATGCTGGGCGAAGAGGGAGCAAAACACAAGGGATATCAATGTGAACGCCTGGGTTTAGAAGAAAAATCGTTGGATGATTTTCTCCACATGTCGAGGAGAGAAACCACAAAAAATCACTAAGAAGAAAGGACGTTGGGGAGTAAACAAAATGGGAAACTCCCTGGGCGTTCTTTCACAATGAAGAGGTGGATAAACAACTGGAGAAATTTTGAGGAGGAAAATGCCCATAAATTGCAGGGATACCCCTCACCAACACTCAGAGTTAAGGGGTCTCTTTTGTGGGGAGGGTAGCCTCCAAATGTTCACATGAATAACACACTACCATAGAGAAGAAAAAGGTGAGGTGCATGCCTTCCTTCCCCAACAGACTGGGCACATATTCTCAAGAAAACTCAAAGATGTAAGGAAGGAAACGTTGAGAAAAAAGGATTTAGTGGGGTCTATTAAGCCAAAAATGCTAGGAAGGGATATATATCACATGGGATAAAAGATATGGAATGCAACAAAATGAAGGGAGAGGCTAGGAGAAATTACTTGGAGAAGAGATAAACTAAAAATAAAAATTGATCAGGGTGTGAGGGCGCAGAGCCACGCCCCTTCCTTAACGCTGATGAATGGAATTACAATCATAGATCCAAATGTTTAAATTTAAAATAGGGGTTCGTCAGGGCGAAAACAAGAATTAATTGTCGATTCAATCTTTACACTCATAGAAAGGGTTGTGGGAAGGAGACAACGGTTGAAATTCAGTCGAGAGAGGCAATCCATTTAAATCATTTAACTAACCACATCAAGAAATCTTTCCCAACTATATAAGAATACCATTACAATTGCATAAACATATAATTCCACATACAAAAAACTTTAACTAATTTACAATAACAACTTTTAGACATGTGTACCATAACCGAAGGGCAAAGAATCTGAAGTTGTTGTCCCGCGGTTGCGCTCCATCCAACTCCCTGCTTACTAATTATTGAGACCTCACCGGTACCTCCCAGCCAATGCTAGGGGTACACTTCTCGCCCCTAAGCCCTTTGAGTCACAAAGGGGCCATGCACACAAACCAGAGAATAAGCTAACTCCCAGCTCACCTTGCAAGGTTGAGCTACCACTCTCTATTTGAGCTGGGTATCCCAAATCCCACAAAAAAAATCAGTCAAGAAAAATACAACAGCATAACCTTACACATATCATTCGTGATCCTTTCCTCATCTCCCCCATTACTTTTATAGAGTTCTCCTTAGTGACACTTCCATTTGCACGTTAAATTCATTTTATTAAAAATTAATTAGGAAAAATTCTCCCCTGTATACTTGTCACCCGATCCCTTAGTTGCACCAGAAATTCATTGAATTAATTAAATTAATTTGCCAATTTCCCTCACCCACCTAAAAGTGTTCCTGAAAACGCTCCATGTTGTCCCTTTATTCCCTCAATTTCCTTTAATGAATGACGTCTTTCTTAAATCTTAGTTGAGTTCTAATTAGGAAAGTTCTCTAGACTAGATTCCTTTCTATGTTCCACATTCCTTTTGCATTTAATTTCCCCTTTTTGTCTAAGTTCTAATTTAGTAAATTTTACATATAAATATCAATTAGTTTTTTTTTAGATAATTTATTTCTCCTTTAAATTCTAAATTTGATTTTTCTTCATCCCTCCTTTATTAATTGCTTAAATTAATTTTTAGTCCCCATATTCTACTTAGACCTAGGCTTTAATTTCAACTAGGCTTAGCAAATGTTTAAGGGGAAATTTATAATTAATAAACTTTACTCATACATAATTCTTTTAAGGCTGATCATGTCAAAGTAAGATATTGTTTCCTATGCACCTAGGTTCATTGACTCACCTGTGTTTAAAAATCGTGATGTGCCCTTCAAGACGCACTACATGCTCCAAGAGTGCCACTCACCTTTATTCATGTTTCATTTATGCGACCTTCCCTTCAAGATTCACTAGGTGCTCCAAGGGTGCCACTCGCCTTTTGAATAATTTTGGTAGACATCCAACCCTTGGAGTCAATACTCCATCATGAGACCTCGTCTGAGACAAAGGGCCTCTAAGGAATAAGGAACCTGCCTTATTGTGTGCCCCTTAGAATCTTCGTGAGTGACTGTCTCAGTCTGCCCTCACGACATTGTGGATCTCTCAAACTAGGTAATCATTAACGTACAATTCAAGCCATGGAGGGAGTGCTAGTAGGCTACGATAGGGTTGTTTCCACACCTCTCCCTCAATATCTTTGGTTGTCGTGCATGGCCCCTTTAATCCTATTGTGAGTCTAATTAGAAGGCATTCGTCAGCCTACATCCATCAACAAAACATGTCAACGATCCATAAATAACATCATAATATACCCAGTCATATGTCACATATGCAATAACATAAATACTCAAACCATATATAGTCCACTCCCTGACTTTATTCAAATTCCAAGGAGGTCCATCAATTCCATCAACATCCTCAATCTGTCAAGAGTCCTACACACTCAGGAGAAACCAATCAATAGCACCTGTCTATACATAAATAACTTAACATAACATCATAATCCATAATCTCATCATCATAATCCATAAGCGATGCAGTCAATCATATAATGAACTGGATCACTTGCATGCAAGTGTCCTCAAAGAGTAAGTCACATCAGGTGCATGTAAGAGCAGGATGTTACATACACCCCCTCTTGTTTTAAACTTTGTCCTGAAGTTTCATAGTATACAAGTGAAAAAATAAATTATCTAACAATATCTTAATGTCTAGTTATCAAACAAAAATGGAGACTGTTGACGCATATCATATGCGTCCTCCCAGGTAGTCAAGTGTGGACTATAATTGTCTCACCAGACCTTGACCTGATCGAATATTCGACATAGTAGCTATCAAATGTGATGGTCCATAATGCAGATTGGCTCCGCCGACAACGCACCCTCATCTGATACCTGCAAAGAACTCATGTCAATCAGATGTTTCGGATCACTAATATAATGTCTCAAAACAAATACATGAAAAACATCATACATACGCCTCAAAGAATCATGAAAGTCTATTCGATAGGCCACGACCCCTTCCTTTCCACAACCTCGAAAGGTCCCACGAACCTAGGAGATATTTTATCACCCTTTCCAAACTTGATCGAACTCTTGTGCGGTTTCACCCGCAAGAAGACTCGATCACAACCTTCATAAATACAGTCGACATGATGCGCATCGACATAACTCTTATGTTGATTCTGTGCTTCCATGATCCTTTGTCTTATTGTTTGCATTTTATCTTCCATTTCTTGGATCGCTTTTGGTCCTACTAGGACCATATCCTCAAGCTGATCCCAACTCAAAGGTGTTTGACACAGTCGCCCATAAAGAAAATCGAATGGCGCCTTGATAACTGTTGTTGTATGCAAATTCTACTAGTGGTAGGAACTCTCCCCAATTCTTATGTTGGTCCATCATGTACATACACAACATGTCCTCCAAGATTTGGTTCATTTGTTTTGTCTTCTTGTCTATCTCTGGGTGATATGCGGTACTAAAGTTAAGTTGGGTTCGCAAGGCCTCTTGGAAAATAGTCCAAAATCATCCTGTAAACACTGATCCCCAATCAAATATGATCCTCTTAGACATGGCATGGAGTCTCACTATCTCACTGATAAAACATCTAGTTATGTTTGGTGCCTGATACGTCGTACACACAGGGATAAAATGTGCACTCTTCGTCAGAGTGTCAACTACGATGAAAATTGAGTAGTGCCTCCTTGCCATTAGCGGAAATCCAACAATGAAATCCATCAAAATGACCTCCCATTTCGATTTTGAAATAGCATGTGGCTGTAGTAATCCTGCTGGATGTCTATGTTCATCCTTCACTTGCTGACATTCTAGACATCTTGCCACGTAGTTGACTATGTTCGCCTTCATTCCTTTCAAGAAAAATAAGGGTTTAAGGTTTTCCCTCATCTTCGTGACTCTAGGATGAGCCATGTACACAACTCTATGAGCTTCATTTAAGATCAAAATTCTCAACTCGTCATTGGTAGGTAGGTAAATATGATTATTATATCTCATTAATCTGTCATTTTCCACAGTAAATCCCTCAAACTTTAGTACCAACATGTTGTCTTGTCTGATAAATTCCTTAACCTTTCTATACCAGTCATTGTCATGCTGTAAAGTTAGAATCTTTTCATGTATATTCGTTTGAAGAGGTATCACCGAAAATATGCGTGGTATTTGACTCAATGCATCAACCACTCTGTTCATTGTTCCTTTTCTATAGTTAATCTCAAAATCATACTCTCTAAGCAGTTTCAACCAATGCCTTTGTCGCGCGTTCAAGTCACTTTGTGTAACGATGTGTTGCAAACCACAGTGGTCTATTTTTAGCTCAAATTCCCATCCAATCAGGTAGTGTCTCCACACTCTCAAGGCATACACAATGGATAAGAACTCCAAATCATGCATCGCGTAGTTCTCCTCATGCTTTCTTAACTTCCTCAGTATGTAAGAGATCACTCGACCGTCTTGCATCAAGACTCTGCCTAAGCCTTCCTTGGATGCGTCTGTACATACCAAGAAGTCCTTGTCCATGTCAAGGAATTTTAGTATCGGTGTTGTTGTCAATAGCTCCTTGAGCCCTCGAAATGCCTCCGCACATTTCTTGGTCCACACAAACTTCTTGTTCTTCTTCTGCAATTTCATAATCGGATTTGATATCTTTGAAAAACCCTCGACGAACCGTCGATAATATCCCGCTAAACCCATGAAGCTACAAAATTCTAGGACATTAGTCAGTTCATGCCATCCCATAATAGCCTCTACCTTCATTAGATCCACAACGATACCTTCGTTGGAGATGACATGCCCTAAGTAATGAATCTTCGATTGATAAAAAGAGCATTTCGATAGTTTCCCAAACAATTTGTTCTCTTGTAGATACTGTAGTACCAAGCACAAATGTTCTTCATGTTCTTCCATCGTTCGAGAATATATCAAAATATCATCGATGAATACTTGAAAGAACTTGTCCAAGTATTCGTGGAACACCCCATTCATCAAGATCATGAATACCCACCCACAACAATCTCACTCATTAGATCATGAATACCCCTGGGGTATTAGTGAATACAAATGGTAAAATGGTAAACTCGTAATGTCCAAACCTTGTCTTGAAAGCAGTCTTAGGAATGTCTTCCTCCTTGATCCGTAACTAATGATACCCTTATCTCAAGTCGATCTTCGAAAACATTGTTGTGCCTTTCATTTGATCAAACAGACCGTCTATTCTTAGAAAGGGATACTAGTTCTTGATTGTTTCCTTGTTCAATTGACGGTAGTCAATGTAGAGTCTCCATGACCCATCCTTCTTTTGTATGAAAATAACAGGTGCACCCCACGCCGACACACTTGGACATATAAGTCCTAGGTCCAACAACTCCTTCAGTTGCATTTTCAATTCCTATAACTTAGGGGTTGAAATCTGATAAGGCGTTCTTGCTATTGGTTTAGTTCCCAGTTTTAGGTCAATGGTAAATTCCAATTCCCTCTCAGGTGACAACCCTAGTAACTCCTATGGGAAGATGTCCGCAAATTCTTGTACTACCAAAAGGTTTTCTAGTCCTTCCACCACACCCTTTTCGTTCAACGCAAGGATCACATATAGCTTACATCCCTTGTGCATGCTCTTCCATAGATGTAGGGAAGAGATGAACCTGAGGGAAACTCCTTGGTTCCTTCCTACATTCACACATCTTTGTCCCTCATCATTGACCAAACTTAACCATTTTGTCTTATAGTTGAGTATCACCTCATGTGATTCCAACTAGTCCATATCGATCACAATGTCATAAGATCCTAAGATCATGATGTACAGGTTGGCCTTCGTGGCAAAATCTCCCAAGTTAAGGCTACAACCCGTAAACTTTCCTTCAACCTTCTGTTTGGCTCCCGAAGCCATTTCCATGTAGCTAAACTCGTCCTGTTTGATTTCCTTTACCTTAATTCTTTTTAGTGTTGCACTAGAAATAAATATCTATGTAGCACCTAGATATATCAAAATACTAAAAGTCTGGTCAGCAATGGTACTTGACATCTTGAGAATAGTAGTCTAGTGCTCAGCCTTGCGGTTATTCATTGTTGCATGAATTCGATGGGCCTTGCCCAAATCTTCTACTGTATGGGGTTCGACTGTCCCGACTGCTCTAGCCCTCTCAACCGGACAGTCACGCTGGTAATGTGGCTCTCCACATGTCCAACATCCGATCTTCAGTCCAGTACTCATGGTCCCCAAAGTAGAAGTTGATGGCCCACCAACCTATAACCCTAGTCTGTTCTGTTGAATAGGCCTCAACTATTGCTGCTACAGATGACGTTGTTTTTGGTGTTGTGGTCCTCTATAGGGGGTACACTACTGAGGTGCCGATCATTGTGGTGTAGTGAATGTGGATCCTCTCAGAGTGCCTCGATGCCCTGATGGATGTCTAGTTGGTTTTTGATTTTGTTGTGCACCAGATGTCGCCTGTCCCCTTGGTTTCTTCGGAGTCCTGCTCTGACCCCTACTAATACGATCTTCCTCAGCTATGAGGGCCTTCTAGACAACATTGTGCAATGTCTGAGGCATTAAAATCCTCACTTTCACACAAATGTTGACATTAAGGCTGAACACGAACTTGTTGACCTTAAGATTCTCGGTGTTTAGATGTGGAGAATACCTAAGTAGCTCCATGAAATGGGCCTCATACTCAGGCACCATACGACCACCCTGTTGCAAGGCATTGAACTCATTAAGCTTATGCTCAATGAATTCCTTCGACATATACCTCTCCTAAAACCACTCCTGGAACAGTTCCCATGACACGTCTTTGACGACTATGTTCAGCTATGGCAGGAGCATCTTCCACCAAAGTAGAGTGCTTCCCTTCAATTGAAAGACATCCATGTGGACCTTCAGTATGGAGGTATAGTCGTGAAGTGAAAATGACATCACCATACTTTCCAACCATCCCTCGACAGTTGCATCATCCATGGTACCAAATAACTCTGGCAACTTGACCTTCTCGAGTTCCTGATGAATTCTACCAGTATTGGTCGAGGTGCGCGGTCAACACTTTGAGGGTTCTGATGCCCTAGCCTTATTTCTATCTAGATGGCTAATTAGGGCCTCTGACATCCTTTGGAAGGACCTCATCAACTTAACCACATCCCCCACAACTACCTTTTCCTATCCGACGAATTTTTCTTCTCCTTGGGGGTTATACCCCTCTTCCATGGATGTTGTTGGAGGCATCATACCTCCTCCCCTAGCACCATGTCATTTTCCTCTGCGACTTCCTATAACCATGATTACCTGCACAAATACAAATAAAAATAATTAGCGACAAATTATAATCAAGTGCCTATTTAGTGGAAGGCGTAATGATCCCAAGTCACGGGGTTGAACCTGCTCTAATACCATATATAAAAACCATACTGTTAAGACAACAAAATGACATAAAAAAATATATTTTTCTTTTATTTCTGCATTAGGAAATTAAATCATCACAATAAATAACAACATCATCGACACATCGATCACATATATTAACGAAACAATAATAATGAATTAATAATCAAATACGACACAATGTTGACACATCATCACCATGAACCATGACACGCATATCGATTTATTAACACAATAATTAACAGTAGCCCAACATCATTGCATTCTAAAAATATTGATGACACATACAATACAAATCTTAAATGCTCAATGCATCTCATAAGGAAAATCATCAGAGACATCAGTATAACATAAGATAACATAACGAATCATAAGGATCATAAATATAATCACATGAATTGCATAATATATTGCCCGCCCAACATATCCTACAAGTTTAGGGCCTCCGAGACACATAAGCAATGCTCAAGCCCAGGTTCCAATTGATTTTAACCATTTAAGGTCTCAGGGTTGGCGACTATTCTGAGGAACAAGGAGGTGTCTAATTCTCGTCACCCAACATAATCCGTAATCCAAACTAGCTCATCAGTCTCATCTAAGCATCACGTATTCATCATAGTGCAGTTAATAATCTACTCCACTTATTAAATCTTCAGGAAATCGTTGATTGTAAATGAGTAAGAGGTTTTTCATAAGAATAATAACCCAAGAGCATAAACAATCTTAGTCTCGCGTAACTCAACTATTCATCTTCATATTAAGGAATATCCTCTAAGAATATATATCAGGAATCTAAAAGATAAAATAATATATACATTTGCAAGGAACCACAAGAAGATCAATCTTCTTAAGTGCTACATAAATTTTAGATTCTACCTTTCATTATGAATCCAATTTATAAAACTAAAAACTTCGATCATAATATCAATTAATAAGATGTACATTGTTGGAAAACCATTTAAAGGAACTAAGGGGTTCAATCATAGTGAGCAAGGTGGAAATATTCCAAGTCTACCTTACATGTCCATTTCAATAACTACAAGAAGTCAAACCACAATTAAGAATTATATAAGATAAATTATATGCTAACTTTCATACCCATATATAAGGATCATTGAAGAAGATCAAGTATTTCTTTTACAGTAAAAACAAAGAACCCAATGTTGACCTTTAAACCAATTAATAGAACTAAGTGAGACCCAACAATAATATAAGAATCAAAGGTCTTATTAAACCATAAATAAATATCTCATAGGAAAACTCATAAATCTGTTTAAAATGTTTTTAGGAAGACAATCTTAATTGACCATTAATAATAACATTCAGAGGCTAAAACATAGATCCATGGTAAGGAAACAAGGAGGAGTTATGGGATCTATCCCAACCCCTGATATGTTGTGTAGAAATTTTGAAATTCGTTCTAGGCCTCCATTTCACCCTCCATACGACACTTGATCTGACCCTCCATCCAGCCCTCTATCCGCCACTTAATCTGACCGTCTATTCGGCCTTCCATCCAGACCTTGAAACAAAACTAAATTTTTGAGAAATTCAAATTTAAAAATTTGTAGGCAACAAATCAATTTCAGAACGATTAATCGTTAAAGGAAGGACCATAAATAATGTAGAGGCACTCTGAAAGGTCAAGTAATTTTTGTGACCCCAATTCGTTCCACGAATTGTAATACTTCGAAATTAAAATTCAGAAATTAAACATAAACATAACAGACACGCTCAATTAAATTCCAGGTTTGTATTCTAAAGAAATCATGGGGAATATCGTTATTACAGAGTTGCAATCCTTTACAACACTTAACTAGTTGACAATTCCATAAGCTTTACATTCTTGGGTAGCATAAGGTCCCAAAAAAATATTTGAACAAAAGCATAAACGTAGAGGGTTTATGGCTGGAAAAAACGCAGAGATGAGGAAAATATTTTTGTGGGTTCTTCTTGGGCATCCCTCATCCAAACAGAGGAGAAAGGAATGAAAATAAATCACCCATTTGGACATGTAGAGACATCATTCGAATGATGGGCGAAGAGGGCACAAAACACAATGGATATCAATGCAAATGCCTGGGTTTAGGAGAGAAATCGCTAGGTGATTTTCTCCACATGCTGAGGAGATAAATACACAAAATCATTCAAAAGAAAGGATGTTGGGGAGTAAACAAAATGGGAAACTCCCTAGGCATTCATTAGCAACGAAGAGGTGGATAAAGCACTGGAGAATATCCAAGGATGAAAAGACCCATAAATCGTAGGGATACCCCTCACCAACACTCAGAGTTAAGGGGTCTCTTTCATGGGCAGGGTAGCCTCCATCTATTCACGTGAATAGCACACAACTGCAGAGAAGAAAAAGGTGAAGCGGATTCCTGCCTTCCCCAATAGGATAGGCATGGATGCTGAAGAAAAATTAGAGATGTAAGGGAGGAAATGTTGATCAACAAGGATTTAGTGGGGTCTATTAAGACAAAAATGCCAGGAAGGGCTCTTAGATCGCAAGGGATAAAAGAGATGGAATGCAACAAAACGAAGGGAGAGGTTGGGAAAAATTACTTGGGGTAGACATAAACTAAAAATAAAAACTGATCAGGGTGTGGGGGAGCAGAGCCACATCCCTTCCTCAATGCATAAGAATGGAATTACAATCATAGATCCAAATGTTTAAAGTTAAAATAGGGGTTCATGAGGGAGAAAACAAGAATTAATCGTTGATTCAATCTTTACACTCAGAGAAAGGGTTGTGGGAAGGAGACAATGGTTAAAATTCAATCGAGAGAGGCAATCCATTTAAATCATTTAACTAACCACATCAAGCAAACTTTCCCAACTATATCAGAAAACCATTACAATTCCATAAACATATAATTCCACATATAAAAAAATTTAACTAATTTACAACAACAAATTTTAGACATGTGTAACGTAACCGAAGGGAGAAGAATCTGAAGTTGTTGTCCCGCACTTGCGCTCCATCCAACTCCCTACTTGAAACCTCACTGGTACCTCCCAACCAATGCTAGTGGTATTCTTCTTCCCCCTAAGCCCCCCCAGCTGCAAAGGGGCCACGCACACAAACCATAGAATAACCTAGCTCCCATCTCACCTTGCAAGGTCGAGCTACCACTCTCTATTCGAGCTGGGTATCCCAACTCCCACAAGAAAAACCAGTCAAGAAAAATCTGGCAGCATAATTGTACACATACCAGTCGTGATCCTTTCCTCATCTCCTCCATTACTTTTATAGATTTCTCCCTAGTGACACTTCCATTTGCATGTTAAATTGGTTTTATTAAAAATTAATTAGGAAAAATTATCCCCCGTACACTTGTCACCCAATCCCTTGGTTGCACTTGAAATTCATTTAATTAATTAAATTAATTTTCAAATTTTCCTCACCCACCTAAAACCATTCCTAAGAACACTCCTTACTGTCCCTTTATTCCTTCAATTTCCTTTAATGACTGACGCCTTTCTTAAAGATTAGTTGAGTTCTAATTAGGAAAGTTATCTAGACTAGATTCCTTTCTATGTTCCACATTCCTTTTGCATTTAATTTCCCCTTTTTGTATAATTTCTAATTTAGCAAGTTTTACACATAAACAACAATTAGTTTATTTTTAGATAATTTATTTCTCCTTTAAATTCTAAGTTTGATTTTTCTTCATCCTCCCTTTATTAATTTCTTAAATTATTTTTTAGTCCCCATATCCTACTTAGACCTAGGCTTTAATTTCAACTAGGCTTAGCAATTTTTCAAGGGAAAAATTATAATTAATAAACTTTACTCATACATAATTATTTTAAGGATGACCATGTCAAAGTAAGATATTGTTTTCTAGGCACCTAGGTTCATTGAATCACCTGTGTTTAAAAAGCACGACGTGCCCTTCAAGACACACTACGTGCTCCAAGGATGCCACTAGTCTTTTGACTAATTTTGGTAGACGCCCAACCCTTGGAGTCAATACTCTATCAGGAAACCTTCTGGGAGACTAAGGGCCTCTAAATAATAAGGACCCTACCTTATTGCATTCCCTTTAGAATCTTTGTGAGAGATTGTCTCAGTCTACCCTCACGACATCGTGGATCTCTTGAACTAGGTAATCATTAACCTACAGTTCGAGCCACAGCGGGATTTCTAGTAGGTTGCGGCAGGGCTGTTGCCACACATCTCGCTCAATATCTATGGTTGTCGTGCATGGTCCCTTTACTCCTAATATGATTATGATTAGCAATCAATTGTCATCTTTCATCCATCAATGAAACATGTCAACAATCCATAAACAACATCATAATATACCCAGTCATATGTCACATATGTAATAACATAAATACTCAAACCATATACAGTCCACTCCCTGACTTGATCTAGAGTCCAAGGAGGTCCATCGATGCCATCGGCATCCTCAATCTGTCAAGAGTCCTAAACACTCAGGAGAAACCATTCAATAGCACCTATCTATACATAAATAACATAACATAACATCATAATCCACATTCTCATCATCAGAATCCATAAGCGAAGCAATCAATCATATAATGAACCGGATCACTTGCATGCAAGTGTCCTCAAAGAGTAAGTCACATCAGGTTCGCGCATGAGCAGGATGTTACAATATATCAATTCATGGCATTCAAAAAAATTGAGGCAATAACATGGAAAAGACAATAATAGAGATATAAATTTTGGTATCGAGCAAAATGTATTGAGCCAGGTCATCGTAGAGTAACTTCAAATGGCCCACTGAAACCATCGTTTTTGTGGAGCGATAAGTTGGAAAGAAAAAAGAAGACAAATGGGCATGTAACTTAAAGAAAAGAAATAATTGTGAAAAAACAAGACAAATGGGATTGGGGTGTGTAAGTGAAGGTAGAGAAAGTAAATGCAACAAATTTATTACCCAGGTCATCGTGGAATGGGTTCTCTGTGGAGTGAGAAATTGAAAAAAGAAAGACAAATGAGCATGTAAGTGAAGGTAAGGAAATTAAATTCAACAAATTTATTGAAAGTAAATTTTGTTGGTGGTGTCACTTCAATTGCAAGAAGCCTTACATGTTATTTGATTCTAATTTATTACAAGCCTTTGGTGTCATTTGGTTGCGGTGGATAAAGATGTGTTGAGTGCATTGAGATTTTTTTTAAACTCTGTGAGTGTGTATCAATTTATCTATGGTCTTTGCATTCAAGAAAGTAAATTCAACAAATTTATTGACAATTGGCTGGTGATGTGAAGGTATTATAAGTTATTTGATATATAGTCGTTTGTGGTGAGTGTGGAAAAGACATTATCATAGAAATAGAAAACTTCATATTGAGCTAGACCACTAGCTTAGATCCATTTAAGTTTGACTCTATCAAGTGTCGAAAAGGATCAAATCTCTCGATGCTTGACATGTCCAAATTTAAATGGATCTAGACTAGTTGTTATTCATTCAAAGTTAGTTATATATATCAAATATCACGACACTTGATAGATCCGATGTTAAATGGATCTAGACTGGTTGATAATATCAAATATCGCGACACTTGATAGATATGACATTAAATGGATCTAGACTGGTTGATATTCATTCAAAGT